>JACM01062327.1:0-15441 GCA_000787095.1 Periophthalmodon schlosseri | reverse complement strand
ATATAGAAATGTGACTTTTTACCATAATAATAATAAAACTATGCTACTGAGTGATATTAGTGTGTTCTTTAATGTCTGTATCATTCATAGACACGAAGCAGAGATGTACAAAACTTTGTTAACTGATTACGACAGTCGACAGCGAGAGTTATTGCTGGAAAATGCTGAGCTGAAGAAAATTTTGCAACACATGAAGAAAGACATGGTGTCCATTCTCAAATCAAAGAAACCAACTAAAAATGGCAAATGTGAAACTTTTCAGGTTAGACACTCTTTTATCTAATCATGGATGAATGTTTTTTCCTTCATTACTGCTCATGTGTCACAGAAAGAGGATGAAGAGGATGAGGAAGATGTATTTGATTCCACAAAAAACAGTGTTGAGCTTTTTAGTGATGATGCTCGAGAAAAACTGACCAACGGTATTCGCCTTCAGTGGAGACGACTCAAAAGCCATGTGGAAAGACTAGATAGCCAAGGTATGATTATGTGTGATACACTGTGTTTATATCATTGTAATAGTGGATTAGTTAGCACTATGCTAATAGTTTTTTCAAATTGCTTTGGTTCAATTAACAGCTTCCCTGGTCGAGATGGGTGATAGAAGCAGTAATGATTCTGTGTTGAGGGTAACTCATGAGGAGGAAATGCACAAACTGAGGCTGGAGATTCAACAGTGCAAAGACTATATTCAAACACAGCAGCAGCTCCTGCAGGTAGGACTGACTGCTTTACAATAGCAGAGCATTGTATAAGGCATTGCAAGCTTTAATTTTTGGTCTTTTTGTAGCAACAGCTGAGTTCTCCATGTGATGATGAAGTGACATCTTTAATAAATAACTGCTACATGCAGGGAGAGACGGAGAGACTCCAGGGAGAGTGGAAAACTCTTGAGGAACAAAGAAAGATCTTTGACAGAGAAAGATGGAACTTTACTGAAGCAGCCATCAGACTGAGTCATGAGGTAATATGTGACAGAATTAACACAATTTACACTTCTGAAGTTTTTATTTATTCAATTGTATTATCCAATGTTCATTAAATCCTGTTATTTGCAGAGGAAAGCTTTTGAGGAGAATCGTGCAATGTGGCTTAAACACCAATTTTTAAATTTGAGTCCATTTCCTGACTCAAATAAACCTCAAATATTGAGAATAAAAAGTGCCTTTTCAATATGTAAGTAAACAGACTTACACATTAACTGTAGTTCGCTCCATGTAATAACACCTCACCATGTAAAAATTTCAGAAAAGATTTAACAGGTCACCCCTCCCCCATTAATCATTAGATCGCGAGAGGCACGTGAATATAAGACTGTTTTTAGAGTTGACCCAAATGAAGTGATGCCATTTGAGGACATTTTGGTAGAGATAAAATAAAATAGATAAAGATAAGTAGATTTTAAAACATTTTCATCAATAAAACACTAGATTCACATGCTTCCTGTGTCAGGTTAATTGACATTTTTTTCAATAGTTGATACATTTTAAATTAATCTGAAACTTTTCTTTTTTCTTTTTATGTTAGTTGAAACAGAGAGAAATCCAGGACCAGCTGCAGAAAACGTCAACCATGATTTGTCTGACACTTCCACACCCAAAGACATTCCAGGGACATTGTCCTCTCCGGATGGAGAGCAGTGACTGAAAATACAGTTGTGGAACAATGTGAATTCAGAGCTTGAAGTAACTGCTCTGAGGTGTGGCTG
This sequence comes from Periophthalmodon schlosseri, assembly GCA_000787095.1. Lineage (NCBI taxonomy): Eukaryota > Metazoa > Chordata > Actinopteri > Gobiiformes > Gobiidae > Periophthalmodon > Periophthalmodon schlosseri. Next base: position 13,733 of record JACM01062327.1, on the reverse strand, counting down.
AAAGTTGCAAAAATGTAAAGACCAAAAATAAATGAAGTGGTTTGGCCAAGGATATTACCAAATGAAACTGGTGTAATTATGTTTAACTCCCCTGTTTTATAAAACTGCCTGATATATTTGTACTACACTAAAAATGATGAGCAACATATTTGCAGATATATAGACAAATATTTTAATGTAAAGACCCAAAAATTATGTAAAATTGTAGTACATTTCACAAAATAACTTTTCACTTATATATATACACACACACACACACACAAATATATTTTATTTATATATATATTTGTGTGTGTGTGTGTATATATAATCATAATAATAAATAAATTGTTGTATTTATTATTATGATTGTGTAATGATGCAGCCATATCTTTAGCTTCATTGCTCTTTCATTTCCATTTTAACTCTCTAGTCCGGGAATCAAACTGGGACTGACACAGTGACACACAGAGACTGGGGCTTGTCTTATGTTTGTACATCATACTTCACAAATTGATTTTGTTCGCCATTGCTGCTTTCATGTAGTCATTTTGTACATTTGCTCCTGTATTTAAAGTTAAAATAGATAATAATGTTTAACAAGTTTATAATGAACTCTACTCTTACTCTAATATACAAGCAACAGATAATGCCAGGCCATGTGTTTAATTAAAATTTGTATACTGTGACAATTACAGACAGTGACTATTTGTTGATTGTAAAACTTTTCTTCCTATCAAAGCCTACTGTTCAGGCTGGCCTGTACCCTGTGTTGAGTAAGCTAAGAACAAGTTTTTGTTGTACAACAAAATTATTGGTGTTTTTTTAACTTAGAAAATGACAAACAGCCTTGGGTTGTCTTTTGAGATGCCTTCATTTATTTAGGTAAATTTACACATTGACACAATGTAAAGTGACAGCAATCTAAGTACACTGAGAAGTGCAACTGCAGTCAAGATGGGCTTCAATGGACTCAGTGATGTCGATGCTGCGCTCATGGATATCTGAGACTGGACTGTTGTCATCTGCACAAAACAAAGACAAAATCAGCACATTTGGCTCCCTGGTTCAGTGTTGTTGCTGTGATCTCGGGACACTTACTGAGGGGTCTGCAGTGGAAGCCCACACTGGTCATGGTGGTCTTAGTGGCAGTGCAACCGGGGCGACAGCGCAGCACAGGGTTGACAGAGGTACACTTAGACTGCACACCATGGGCGGTTATGTCTCTCTCCAATTCAATGGAATCGTGATTCAAGCGGCATTCTGATAGAGAAAACCATTAAGTTAACCTCAGTCTGAAAACATGTTGGTCTAGTAATCGCACACTGTTCTCTTACCGGTCTCATCGGTGCAGCTCTGAGAAGATAGAGTCCAGGAATGGGCGAAGCTGATGGGGTTATCAGTGACAAGGCCACTGGGCATGCGGTAATCATTTCTCCTGTCTCCATTGCCTTGGCCACAGAGACCACAGACTTTGTCTCTCAAATACTCTGGAACATGGATCTTTATAGAAAAGGATTGATGAGACTTAACAACATACCAAATCTAAACAGTTATACATATATATAATTAAAAAATACTCTACCGTCACATCTGATGCACTGAAGAGGAGTTCAGCAATACCAAAGTTCTGAGCATAGAGAACTATCTTGTTGCCGTTCTTAATCTCAATCTTCACTGAATCTGTAGGAAAGTTTACAGTTCATTAAAACTAAAACTATTAACTTACTAATATAAATATAGTGAGAGCTCTGACCCTTGTTGTATGGCAGGATTTCTCTGGCAATCTCCTTTCCGTTGATCATAACAGCTGGTCTTTCTCCATTCAACAACAGATCAATATCACTAAAAGGGAAATTAGTTAGTTATTTTAATTTTCATGTTGAGTTTTTTTTTCCCTTTCCTTACTTTGTTCCAATCTTCACATTAACCATGTAACGGTCTGCACTATCCTTCTTCAGCAAAACAATGAATTTAAGATCATTGGTGCAATCCTGAGCCATCAGCTGGTAGCAAGAATTAGGCATGTAGTTCTTGTATTTCTTGTTGCTGAAAGTGGTAAGCTCTTCTCTCTCAAATCTGCACTCAACTGGGCAAAGATGACAAAACAATTAGTTCATTTTGTTGTGATGAAATATATAAAGTACCCACACATATTCCTGTGCTAAGCCGTACTTCCATTAGTCTTTGCCAGCAGAAAGTGAACGTTGTCAAGCATTTCATCAAATGGCAGCAGCTGCTTCAGCTCATCGATTGGCAGACTGATGGGAAGAGGCACATTACGCCTGTAGACGTACTGTATGAACAAGAAAATGTAAGTTTTCATAAAATATAGTATGGGGGTTAAAGAGACTGAACTTTTAAAATGGTCTTACGGCTGGTGATTTCAAAATAATGTTGAGCGCTTTTTCAGACTCAACGACCACAGTGAAGGAAATCTGCTGGGTCTCATCTGATCTCTTCTGCAGATAGACACTGGACAAGTAAGAGGCAAGGATGCGGTTGTAGATCCTGCAAAATAAATTCAGTATATTGTTAACGCAGAATTATGTCTTTTAACAAATATTTGTGCATGAACTTACATTTTGACATCTCTGACAACAGAAGTGGGCAGTTTCTTCCAAGCCACTCTCATGCGGACTGCCACTTTGTTCTGGACCAGGCCAGTCTCAGCTGTGATCGTGGTGTCATATGTCTTGCACTTCTCTCCCCATGTAATTTTAGCCTGTTAAGAGGAGCATACATAGATTAAGACCTGTAGAGCCAATTTGAGTGTCATCTCTTATTGTTTCATTTTCTTACAACAGCTTTGTTCTTGGTAAGTCCAATGGCATCAGCACAGAGACTCCAGTTGTCCTCAGCAGCCAGAGCGGCCATGATCATCTGAACTCTGTTGTTGTTTCTGTCCTCATAGGCAGCAATCTGATAGCCCCATGGCTTGTTGTTAGCTCTGACAGCACGGAGGATAAGTACAAAAGCTGGTGCAACGGAATCGCCGATGAATTTGTTCTGGAGAAAAAAAGGTAATTTTCACTTACTTGAATATAAAAAGTAAAAAAAATATATATAATTATGAACATACTGTACCTGTGTCCTGATGTCCTCAAAGGTTCTTGCAGAGGAGGCAGATCCTGAGTGACGCCGGGATGTCTGCAAAATAGATTATACAGATTGAACTAAAATCAAAAACTTGAAATAATTTTTGTAGAATTAATATTAACTTAAGTTAACATACCTTCTTCTGGTGGTGTGGTTCGAATTTGGAATGAGAGCTCTTGCGCTGATAAGAAAAATTATATATATGTATAATTACAACAAACCTAGTAATATTATTTCCCTGTACACCATGTCACCTGTCTATAACTGTCAACCAGTCAAAACATTCATTTACACTCCCCTTATTTTGCAGTTTCAACTATCACTATCACATCTTCTAATTTATTCCTTCAATAAATCCTTAGTTGCTCCTCACTCATTTGTCTGTGAGGGTTAAATTAAAAAAACACTGCAATATAGAAAGTCTTTACCTGGGACTTGGGGACAGACTGTGAAGAGCTGGAGCTAGAACTGAACAGAGAGCTCAGGCTCTGCTGCTGCTGCCGCTGCTACTCTTACGGTTACCACCAATGATTTTGCCCACGGCGCTGATAACTTTGCCGGCCATGTGAGACTTGGATGATGATGATGAAGAGGAACGACGGCTGTTACGAAGCACAGATCTAGAGCTGCTGGAGGAGCTGGAGGAGGTGTAGTTTTTCATGCCTGGAGTCAGGATTCTCTTGAGTTTGGACAGAATAGGCGTGCCCTCTGGGATCTCATCCATGTTCAAGTTGATGTTTTTGATCAGCTTCTCTGCACCCTTGGGTCCGAGTTGGAGTTCCATTTCCCACTTGTTGACAGCTTCACTTTCAGCTAAAAGCATGATGAGAAATATTATTATAAAGTTGTTGCTTTTCTCTGAATGTCTGGCAGCTTGTTCCTGCTTAAGAAAGACCTAACCAATCCACAAGCCTCTAAATTCAGGCTACTACTTTCATTAAATAATTATGGCAGGAACAGTTTTTCATATCTCTTATTTATAATGCAAAAAGACTTCAATCTGCTGCCCTCTACAGGCCTTTTGATATATACTGAAGCAACTATGTACATCATTTACTGAAGGCACAATTTTGCAACATGGACTTCTATGGGTTTCACATTTATGAAAAACTAGGACTGTTGCCATAGCAGTTAACAATTCAAAACCAAATAATATATCTTTTGAATGGGAAAAAGTCCTCAAAATGTTGCTTATAACAGGAAGCCAAAACCCTTGAATATGTGAAAACATTGGTTCACAACAATGCAATTGCAACAGGTAAAGCTGATTTGGTTTGAATTTGGCTTACATTGTTGGAGAGAGAGACGAACAAGGTGCTTTCCAGCCAGTCTGTAGAGAGCAGAATCGCTGATGAACATGGCATTGTGGGATGCGATCTTGATGCAGGTTTTCACTCCAGCAGTCTCAGTGCAGAACTTCTTGTCAAGTTGGGAAGCTCTTGTCTTGGGAAGAGGCCAGTCCTGAACTTGCATGTAATCCACTATCTCCCTAGACTGAAACAACATTCAAACTTATTTTCATCATATTCTTCTATAGTTTAAGTGTTTCTTTAATTTAGAGTTAATTTTATATTTTATCCCTTTGTTAATGTTAGCTGTATTAAAAACTACAGTAGCAATGTAGCATAATTGTAGTCATATTTTAGACCAGGTTCAGACCTAGTTTAGACCTGGAATAGTCCTGTTGTAGACCTGGTCTGGATCCAGTTGTACACAGAAGGCCAAATATTTTTTGGGTGGTAGTTGATGTAAAACTGTAATTTCAAGACTTACATGGGAGGAGTGAGCAGATAAAGGCGTTGAAATTTGGGAAGAAATGTCTTCAGGAATCAGAGGGGTTATCCGTTTGGCCTGTCTTGCAATGGCCAGAGTGTCAACACTGCAGACATACAAACAAAAATGTAAATCATATATATTCTTATGTAAAGTGCATATTTGAAAAAGTAAACTTACTCAACAGCAACTGCAACATTTTCAGGGAGGCTAACTGGAAGGGCACTGATCTTAAAGTTGTTCTCAACAAAGTCCAAAGAAAGAGAGATTTTGGCAGGCACATTGACTTTGACCTTGACTCTTGAGACCATGGCAGCCTGAACCATGTCTGTGTTCAATCCCATCACAGCAAATGTGTTGAGGGCCATGCTAGAAAAAAAAGAATAGAATAAAATAATAGATCCAAATGCATTTTATTTATATATCAATTGCACCTCTTACCTTGGCTTGATTTCAGTGTCAATGTTGGTCTTCTGCTTCAGAAGGTCAGAAACATGGAAGTTCTGTGGCAGGTTGGTCTGGAATTTGGCTGCAATAACAAGTCATCATTCATATATTTTTATATGTATATATATTTTTTCCAGTAATGTAGTTTCATATTTCCCTTTAACTTACCTTGGATATCTGCTACAGTGACAGCAACAGTGTAGAGAGCAAGCTCCATAGGCAGACCTGCAGCAGTGGGCATGATGCTTCTGATCTCAGTGGGCATCACTGCCTTGACCAGGTGTGCGGAGACACTGTTTTGGAACAAGTGGCGGAGGACGTTTATGCCATGCTCCTTGATGTCAATCTCAGAGAAAATCTGCAAAGAAAACAAATGACATGATCAGGACGGTGTGTATTAAAAAAAAAAAACGACCAACAGTAAAAAGAGAAGTTTTAAGGTACCTTAATTGCCTCCTCAATGACATGCTTGTCAATGTCAATAAAAGCAATTTCCTGTCCCAGAACCTTGATATATGCAGAGCCCATCATTTGGGTGCTTGGTATGGACTTCCAGTTGGAGAACTGTTGACAAAAGGAAGCATTATTTTACCATTTGCCGCCTCTGTTTATAGTTAGTTTAAGTTAACTTCTTACAGCTTTAAGGATACGCTTCATCTTGGTGGTTCTGTCAGAGTCATCCGAGATCTCCTTTTTTAGGATGTACTCCTGGAATCCCTCACTTCTGACTCCAATCTGTAAAGAGTTTTACTTATTAACTGAACATTTACAACAAAAATAAATGTTGTTTTTTTTTTTTTTTTCAATTTGCCTCTAAAACATCAGCAGCAGCTCCAGCAAAGTAGGCACTGGTCTTAGCTATAACCGTTTTGGGGAGGACGGTAGCAGCGTCGTTGATGAAATAAATACTTGCAGCAGCACCAAGCATCAGAGGATCTGATACAAAGTTTAGTTAAATGAAATGAGCTCAACCAGCATCTTAAAAGTGATTTAAAAAAAACAATGAAGTCTTACGGCTGTAGTAGTCCGCATGGAAAGCCTTGTTCAGCTTCATGCTTGGTCTCATTTTGCCCAAGAGTTTGAGAGCAAAATTAGCCTCAGATGCCCTATAACAGAAGCATTTCTGTGAGTACTTTGACCTGTATGTATTAGTACATGCTGCTGTGTAGGGAGAATATAGCTCTTACACTAAGGAGTCTGTGCTTCTGGACAGAGACTTGATGAGAGAGTAAGTAAAGCTGGTCACTGGCAGGCTGCGGTCAGACTTGACAACGCTGACGACATTAGTCATCACGGCCATTGAAGGCTTGGTCTCAAATAGCGCCATGACGGCAAGCATACGCAGCTCAGGGTGCAGAGTTTTGTCCATGAACAGCTGCAGAGCCAGGTTTTGGACCTTATTGACAAAAGACAACGGTTAAGAGCACTTTTCTTCAAAGACAACAATGAATGTCTCAGAGTGAAGAGTCACCTCTTTGGACTTCTGTTTGGCGATTCCTCTCAAGGTCAGGATGGCTTCAATGTGAACTTTGTGCGACAGTTTATAGCCAGCAGTGCCATGGATTGGCAGGAGCTTTGTGATAGCTTTGAAGCTCCAAGGATGAGCAGCATTAGCCATAACTTTAGCCAATAGGACAATCTCCTGCGTGTTTTTCTCAGCAAAGGCCTTGTCAAAATGCACCTGGATGCGCTGTAGGAAGAATTTGTAACAAATATGTATTGTTTTTGTTACATAATATTATTTAAGTTGAAACGCCTTGGTGAAATACCTGTATGTGTCGATCATTCCACTCAGCCTTCTGAACACTGTGTCTGTGGATGATGCTACCATAGCCCAGAAGCAGAGACTTACGCATAACTTGTTCATAGATTCCTTGCTGCTGTGAGAGGTGCTCAATGTAGCTCTGAGGGACATAAGAGTCACATGAAGAGTTAAGGTCCCGATAAGAGACACATGACACACACCGTGCTGGATGCTCACTTACCCAAACCTTCTGGATGATCTCATCGGTGGAGTCCAGCATGTGCAGAGTTCCAATCAAAACCTGAGTGGCTTCAGGAACAGACATATCTCTCCTCAGAATTTCAGCCATGACTATCTCCAAAGCCGCCTTTGTTCCAACGTTGGGGATGGCATCCATCAACCACCGCCTATTATTCATTAATTTTTTTACATTTTCAGAAATCCTCTTAAATTATCCTCATTGAATGACCCACCTCTCAAGAGGTCTACTCCTGTAGGTAGTCAGCAGGCTGCGCAGTTCGGTCACATCAGAAGCATGCAGCAGCTGGATCAGCTCCAGAAACTTGAGAGGAGCATCCTCATGTACTTTGTCTCTGTTACTGACAACCAGGTGGTTCAGGACATCAGCAACCTGAAAACACAAGAACAATTAAAGGCCCATAGTGTTTTACATCAGCTGTTTTTATTATTATTATTATTATTATTATTATTATTTAAATACTTTATTGTGTCATTTACCAATGAAGCATGCTTAAAAAAAATAAAATTACATATAACTTATAATGCCATATTTGTTCCCCCCTTGTGATATAAAACAAAACAAATATATATGTATACGTATATACACCTATTACATATACACATACATGCATGTACACATATTCCTTGGAATATATATTTTTTATTATTAGACAAAACTGAACCTGTTCTTTCACGTCTGTCATCTTAAGGATCCTGATGGGACTCTGCAGAAGCTCAGTGGAGAACTCATACTTCAGGGAGCCACGGTGACGGTAGTCAGCATTGATGGGAACAACAGGAGCCTTGTCAATGCGATTGAAAACCAGGTTTTGGCTAGAAAAGAACAAACCGTATTAATGGTTACTTTATCTAGTCTAGTCTACCCTGTGATTGGCTAAACATATGCTCAGTAGTCATACATAGTCTGAATGGAAGCGGCGCCATTCATCTCATTAAAAGGTGTGAACTGAATGACTTCATTTCCAGAGGCCTTCTCGATGATTAAGCCCCCTGGGACGGCCTTCAGCTTGTAGGTGTATCCTGTGGTTCCCCTCAGGCTCTTAGAAGTCTGAAAGCAGTTGTTCTCAGTAATTGCATTAGTGTACAGTTATCTTAAATGATGTGGACTTACCTCCTGGCACTTATGGAATGTCTTAGTGTATGCCAACCCGATGTCCCTGATGACCTTTTCCTGGCAGTGGTTCAGGTTCCTGCTCTTGGTCAAAAGGATGCACTCAGCCTTTTCGTCCTCTGTGATGGCATACTGGGTCTTGCACACACCCTGGGCTCCTTCCTATAAAGGATAACAAATATTTAAAAAGGTTATTATGGATGGAAAGTATGTATTATGTGATAAAGTAATGGCTTTGTTAGTTTGATTTGAGCTGAGTAACAATGAATACAGATTCCTTCTTCCACCATTAGTTTTGCCTGACCTCCTGCAGTTCATAGACGTTCTGTGACTTCTTGATGTTCAGCTGGAGGACTTGGAGGATGCCTCTGTGGACGTTGAGCGCAAATGTGGGGACACTCTCCGGGGCCAGGATCTCTCTCACAATCCCATTGTCGTACTTGAACTTGATGGGAGTTTTGAGATGAGCTTCCAAGTCGGCACGGAGGTGAGTTTGGATAAAGGAATTCTTCGGCCAAACATCACTGTACTCGAAGACCTGAGGATTCTCAAGCTACAATGCAAAAAACCAACAAATTGAGAGTCTGTAGTTGAGAAATGGTTACATTCCTACCTCTTCTCATTTGCTTTCTGTTACTGTTTTTAGCTAGAAGCCTTGTATCTTTGCCCCTGAACCAATCATCTCTAAAGCCATTCATATATAGTAAATGCACTCTCCCTCATTCTCTCCCTCATTCTCTCTCTTTATCATCCTGCGGTTTCAACCATATGCTGATGTGCTGCATCCCACCCTTTATCTTTGCTGTTAACACATTTATCATGCTCTCCTTCCATTGCTTCCCTGATATTTATCACTCCTAATTTGTTTCCTGGTTTACCTGAAGCAGGAGGATGTTTTCTTGGGCGACACTGATTTTGACTTTGCTGAAGAGTTTGAGTCCAGCTTTGGCGAGGTGTTGTTCGGACAGACCACCCAGGATCTTAGCCTCATATTCGTACACATAGGTTTCTCCAGGAGCAAACCTAGGCGCTGTGAGGACATTTACATAAGCTTTATAGAAGTGTTCTACTATAATTTCACTTTCTTGTTAATGAATATCACTTACCCAAGTTTTCGTGCTGGCCAGCTAAAATAGAAAGATAATAATATCTTATGATCTTATGAACATTCTTATGAACAGGCTACCAATTTAAAGTTGTAAATGTTCATTGTGAATTTAAAGTTTGTCCACAATTACAGAATCAAAAATAACATTAGTAGAACTACAGTAAAACAGAGTATAAGAATGAAAACTACTAAAAAATTAAAGCAATTGTGACTTACCCACAAGGGCTAGAGCCAGGGCTAGTACAACGACTCTCATGGCTGAGTGGGTTGTGAAGATCTGCAGCCACCTGCTCTTATTTTAAAGGGAAAATGTACTGACAAGGCTTATCAGAAATGTCATAATGACCCCAAATGCGGTAACTATCACACATGCACTGGATCAATAGCTTTGATCACATAATCAGATAGATAAACTACCGGCATATGTGTAAAGGCAGGATAGGGTCACCTGACATAGTTGTCCTTCAGATTTTGTGTGACTTGTGTGACTGGCCGAATATCAGTTTAGCATTTCCTCGGCCATCATTAAATACCCCTAACAAATAGATGTTTTGTGTTTATTTGTTTATTTCCTTTATTTTGACAGAGAGGGCCCTTGATAGCAAGTTCTAATACAAGAGAGCCCTATTACAATGCATTGTACAAGAAACTAAACAGATGTTTCATCTTTCTTCCTTTAAAACCCTAATTGTTTTATGGTCGACTAGTTGCTCCTGTTTAAGGATGTTTTGTTTTGTCTGGACTGTACACAAATGTTTCTCAAACTGTAGTGCACATGAACTGCGTCAATGTATTTATTCTTTTTATAGTTTTGATTGAATTTGAAAAAAAAAAAAAAAATCAAGCCTTCACCAGGGGCTCGTCTCCTCTGTCCAATTCTTAGTTCTAAAGATTCACTCACACAACTGGAGAAGCCATTAAATGTGTAATAAGTGAATAAGTGAATTATGATTTAACTCATTTCTGTCTTCTGGTTAAGACTGATCCAGACCTTGTTTTATAGGTTTTGTTAGCAGGTGTGTCTGAGTCTGTACATGGAGAGTATGTTTTCTTGAGTATTTATCAGTACATGTCTTTGCTGAATTATTTATACTCTTATGAACTGTGCTGTTATTCCTAAATAAGAGATGCAACACTTCTGACCAGGTATTTGGATTGTTTATATTTATAACTTTGCAAATGTAAAAGTTAAATAAATAGTTCTACATTTGGGACACATATCGTCTCATATAAGTCTCTGTGTTGTGGTGATGAAATCTCAAAGTTTGGGACATTCTGACTGCAGATGTTTGCTCACTTTGTTTGGTGTGGTCATTGCAACCACTCTGACACAACATCACAGCGGTTTGTACTTCACATGGTTAAAGATAACATTTTGGCATTGGCATCCAAGGTTGTTGTGTCCAGTGTGGGACTTCCAGGTATGGTTGAAATCCAAAAAAAGTTATTTTTCAATTTTGTTTGGTTAAATTATAGAATTAACTTCCACAACCTTCCCTTTTAGTAAGTTGCGTGATAAAACATACGAATGCTCAAAAACTGTTGGTGTGAATAGTGTTTATCCAAAAAGCTAAAATCCAGCATAAATCCAGAATGAACCGTGTTGGGCACCTTGTTTTTTGGGACATTATTAAAGTATCAAGTTTATTGCCTACAATCATTATTCTATTTATTGAAAAGTTGTTTTGCAAAAACAGATATGTGAAATTTTAAAAAGTTAGGTGAAGTTTGAGATTTACCATTTAAATAGCATGTGTTTTCAGTGGATACAATCTATTTAACAGCAATAAAACTATCAAATCAGCTATTTCTCCTTGATCAAATCCACAACCAAACACACACATACACACAAAAGAAAGAACCCTTTATTTTATTTTATTTACTTTATTTTCTAACCTTATTTCATTATATTGTTTGTTTGTTTGTTTACCTTTTCCTACAAAATTATCTTCTTTCATAAAATGATGTGTCAAACTCAAGTGGCAAAAGAAAGAAAGAAAATAAACAAAATAAGTAAGGTAAGGCAAAGCAAGGCAAGTTTATTTGTATAGCACAATTCATACACAAAGTAATTCAAAGTGCTTTACAGAATAAGAAAGGCATTAAAATCACAATACAACAAATCAAAACATAAATAATCACAAATAATCATCATAAAATTAACATTAAAAGAGAAGAATGCAGAATAAAAACCTTTCAGTCATATGCACAGCTAAACAGAACCTGTTTTGAGCCTGGATTTAAACATTGTCGAAGTAGAGGTCTGTCTCACACCTCCAGGAAGACTGTTCCAGGTTTTAGCTGCATAAAACTGAAATGCTAATTCCCCATGTTTAGTCTTGACTCTGTGCACCAGCAGGAGGCCGGTCCCTGAAGTCCTCAGAGTGTGAGATGGGTCATATGTTGGATATGTACTTTGGTGCTAGGCCATGGAGAGACTTGTACACAAGGAGAGCTGCTTTAAAGTCTATTCTCTGAGCCACAGGAGCCAGTGCAGAGACCTGAGCACAGGACCCAAGCAGCAGCGTTCTGGATGTACTGCAGCTGTCTTAACGCTTGTTTGTCAGCAGGCCGTTACAGTAGTCTAACCTATTTGAGACAAATGCATGGATAAGTCTCTCCAAGTCTGGTTTTGACAGAATACCTTTGATCGGTAATTGTTCAGTATAGTGGCATCAAGACTGCTCTTCTTTAGGAGAGACTTGATAACCGCAGTTTTCAAAGCTCTTGGGAATGTTCCAGATTGAAGGGACATAGTAACTCTGCAAGCGAGTGGTGATAGCACACTGTTGAGCACAGACTTTAGATATCTAGTGGGTAACACATTGAGGCAGCATGTAGATGAACTCAAACTGATGACGATCTCTTGGACAGTTTTGTCAGTTACAGGCGCAAAGTGAGTCAGCTCTAAGTGTCTAGGTGGCTGCAGGGTTGTTATTTGCATTATGGAATTGATGGCATTTTTGATGCTCCGAACCTTGTCATTAAAGAATACTGCAAACTCATTGCACTTAGATGTGGAAATTAGTTCTAACTGCAGCGGAGCTGGAGGGTTTGTAAACAAAAAGTATCTGACAAGCCATCAAATTGTAATGATGGATCCCATTCCCTAAGCTTACACAGCTTCTTAGGGTGTCCATGTTTTTCATAGTGTCATTTATATAAAGGCATACATATGTAAATAGAACATGTATGTGTACAATATACACTTGTGCATGTAGTATGTATGAAGCGTGAGTGTGTAAATGTGCATGTGTATATGTAACGTGTGTGTATGTATGTGCCTTATATAATAAAAATACATTGAATTGGATTGAACCTTAGTTTAACTGATACAACCTGTAGAATATGGCAACAAAAAGATAAAACTTTCTAACAAACTGTTAATTTAATTCTAATCAGAACTAAGGAGTACTCTTCATTTTTCAGGATGTGCCCTGTGGCTACAGTCAGACTTAACTTACAACAGTAGGCTTTTCACAGAAATTGCCAATTTATTTCTGAAAAGAGTTCCTCTGTTGCAGTGTTATTTCATTTTATTTTTTAAACAAGGTTTTCTTGCCATTGAGCTGACTCCTTAGGACTTGCCTTACTCATCGGGGGTATTTGGCCGTGGCTGTTTTCCTTGTTTCCTCTTCAAGGTTACCATTTGCTTGTGGGATACCAAGGTACTTGTAACTGTCCTCAATGTCTGCTATTGTTCCTTCTGGGGGTGAGACCCCTTCTATGTGGACCACCTTCCCTCTCTTTGTCACTATCCGGCTACACTTCTCAAGCCCGAATGACATTCCAATGTCTGTGCTGTAGATCCTGGTGGTGTGGATCAGTGAGTCGATGTCTTGCTCATTATTAGCGTACAGCTTGATGTCATCCATGTAGAGGAGGTGACTGATGGTGGCCCTATTCCTACGTCAGTATCCATAGCCAGTGTTGTTGATGATTTAGCTGAGGGGGTTCAGACCTATGTAGGACAGCAGTGGGGACAGTGCGTCTCCTTGGTATATGCCACATTTGATTGTCACTTGGCTTGCCATTGGCTTCGAGGGTGGTTTTCCACAACCTCATTGAGTTTGCAATGAAGGCTCTTAGAGTCCTGTTGATGTTGTACAGCTCCAGGCATTCAGTGATCCATGTGTGTGGCATTGAGTCGTAAGCTTTCTTGTATTCAATCCAGGCAGTGCACAGGTTGGTCTTACGGGTTCTGCAGTCTC
>KN470320.1:0-13900 GCA_000787095.1 Periophthalmodon schlosseri | reverse complement strand
AAGAGAGAGGAGGAGGGACAGAGAACAGGAGAGGAGAGAGACGTATAAGAAGAGCGAGACTGAGAGAGAGGAGGAGGAGGGGAAAAGGGAGAGACAGGGAAGGGAGGAGAGGAGAGAGGACAGCGGAAAGAGGAGGGAGAGAGAGAAGCGAGGAGGGAGGAGAGAAGGGAAGAAGGGAGGTAAACCAGAAGGAGTGTTGTCCATATTAAGGAAACAGCTTGTCTTCAAAGGACATTAGTGGCACTAGTTCAAAAACACAGACAAATGTTAGGTGCATGTTGTCTTCCTCGGGACATGATTCAGCCTTTCTTACCGTAAATGTGTTCATAACCGTAAGAAGTCAACAGTGTCATTGTGTAACTATAATAAAAACCCTTCGTGTGGGGCGATCCCATGCAAAGATGTTTTATTTTATGAGATATACAATGATTAAGCTTAGCAATAAAAATAAAGGGTCACCATCGCATTAAACCAGTGGTGGACGACGTACTCAATTAGTTATTTAAGTAAAAGTACAGATACTGGAGCAAAAAAATACTCAAGTAAAAGTATTAAAGTCTCTGTTTAAAAATGTACTTAAAGAGTAAAAAGTGAAAGTATTTTGTGCAGAGAGATCTAACAGAGCTTCAAATGTAGTGATTTTGATACAGATTTGTGCTGAATTTTGTTCAACAGAAACAACTGAATCGATAGTTTTATTGTAGCTCTTTTTATTTCTTTATTTGTTGTTATATTTTTCTTTGCTCAAATTATGAACATGTTAAAAATAAAACCCTCAGGCTTTTCAGCAGGTCTCAAACTATAATAAAAATACTTTTACTATTCAGTCCAGTTCAAAAATGTAGAGTAGAAAGTACAGACACTGCTCTCAAATGTAGTGAAGTAAAAGTAAAAAATATTCACTTTAAAATTTACTTAAATATAAATTTTAGGCATCTGTACTTTACTTAAGTATCGTACTTTACTACTTTGACTTGGTTATGTTCCACCACTGCATTAAACATATCTATTTCCATGGAGTGAAGCAGGTCAGACAAGTTACAAGTCAGATCTGTGGAGAGGTGTGTGACTGTGTGAGTTATTGATGGTGGTCGTTGGAGAGCCGTAGATTGTGCTGTGACTGTACGAACAGTAACTTGTGTCACATATTCACATCAGGTATTAGGATTGTGGAGTTGAACAATTGCGTCACTTAAAGGTTTTGACCTTTTGCGTTCCTTCAGAGTTCTGCTGTGTTTTCTTCTTTCTTCTTCGCGTAAACTATTGTGTTTTTGAATTATGTTCCCACTTTACCTCAAAGTCAAATTACAATGGCTAATGACTGATCCAATCTTCTCCAAAACACCACCACACTTTGCAGTGGTCAGTATCTACAGAGGAAAGGGTTAAAGCACACATGTCAAACTCAGGCCCGGGGGCCAAATCTGGCCCGCGGTGTAATTATATTTGGCCCGTGAGCAAATGTGCATTAGAGCTGGCCCACCGGTATATAGCGCATGCACCACTAATACTACAAATCCCAGAATGCTTTGCTGGTGCGCTGCAGAATGCGCAGAGTAAATCAGAGTGTAGCTAATTGAGCTTGAATATATGTTTTCTCTATGCACTTTTTCTACTCCAAGGCATGGACTGTTAATAGTGTGAAAGTCGAATTTTCAGTGAATGAAATGATTAATTTTTGTTTTGTTTTTTTGTTGTTGGCTTGTGAAAAAAAGATTTACTTTAAAAAGGAACTTGAAAGGAACTTGAGAGACATAATTTATTTTATTTATTTCAATAAGAAATTAATACTACTGATGTGTCTTTTATTTCAAATTTAATTTCTCATATGTTTGTAATATCAAGCTTGAGTTGTTCCAGATTTTGTGTTTAAGGAAAACTAGTTTGTTTCCATATGAAAAGGTTAAACATTACACATCAGGTGCAGTCAATTTTTCAATAAATACTGAGTTTGGCCTGTGAATTTGTCTGTTTTTAATTTTGGCCCACTGTGAATTTGAGTTTGACATCCCAACAGTTAAAGACGTTGTACCTGATTTTTCCTTTCGTAAAAATGTGAAAAACAGAACTAGTTCATATTAAACAGTTTGCAGTGGTGCAAAGTTATTCCTCAATCACCTTTTGCATTCAGAGCATCCTAATTATTCACCGTGATGAGTTTTTAAGTGCTTTTCACAACTTTCATATAGGCCAGAGCAGAGTTTTGTCTTCACGGTAATGCTAACAACAACTACCATGCTAACAGCACACTTCCTGACACTCAGACAATAAAACACTTTATAATTAGATGCAGTACACAGTGGACTTATTTTGACTTCAAGTGCTGCTTATACAATATATCTGTACCGGGGCAAACTTTGCTCAAATATATGGAAAATATGTGCACAGGCCCCTTTAATCCTAAAGTCAGCGTACACACTGCATTACAGAGTATTGCGTAAGGGGCTGCATATTGGGTTTATTATGTCATCCAGTGAGACAGTTGAGCAACACTGGTGTCCTTAAGGAGGTTCTTGCGTCTGTTTATTTTGACACTTTGCAAATGCACGCTAGCCCTTTTATTAAAGGTCCTATATTACGGCAAAATTGACTCTTGTGAGCTTTAAGCCATGTTATAAAGCTGTTACCTCATCAAAAACACACCTGGAGTTGTGTTTTGTTTCATTCACACATGTTTGAGTGACTCTTTATTATTCGTCTGTCTGCACTCCCAAGCTTTTGAGTGACTCTTTATTATTCGTCTGTCTGCATCTCCAAAGCTCAAAATGCTCTGTTCCACCTTGCGATGTCATGACGCGGTAGTTTTCAAGTTAACGGCTACAGTTTACCTTTAGCTCAGTAGAGATTGGTAGAGATTGAAGGTGTGTGGAGTTTAAAAACACAGTGGAGCACTTCCCGTATCACCCCATGACATCACAAAGTGGAACAGAGTGTTTTCAGTTTGAGAGAAGAACTCAGCCTAAATACGCAGGGTTTGTGTGTTAAACGTGTGTGAATGTAACAAAACACAACTCCAGGTCTGTTTGTGACGAGGAAACAACGTTTAAAATATCGATCAAACGCACAGAATCAAACTGGTTTTATAGTGTAAGGTGAAGTATTTCTCAGTATTTAGTTGTCTGTAGAGATAACTTTGTGTAATATAACGCTCCAAAACATATCCAACCTCCATTTTTGCGGAGCGAGGGGCTAAGAAAACACTTGTGCAATCCTATCAACATTGTTCAGGTCTGCAGCAGGTTTTGATTAAGTTCATATCTAGACCACAGGACTGGAGTTATTTTTGGAAATTTTACAACCTCTCATTTATCCATCACCATGTAGCTACGTTTCACTTTTATTACAGAGCACAGGTTCTTAATCAGTCAGTCATGTTGTAACACACATATCATGGAGTTTGGAAATTTACTAACAGCTAAACGTGAATCTGAAAAGTGAAAGCCGTTTTGATTTCTTGAAGTTAATTGGTGCGTTGGTGTTTGAAAGTACCAAGCGATTCGCACTCGTGATTTTCAAGGTACTTTTAGCAACAGAAACTGTAATTGAATAAATACAAAATATGTTTAATTCTGATGGTGGTGATGGTAGCGGTAGTAGTAGTAGTAGTAGTAGTAGTAGTAGTAATAGCGGTGGTAGTAGTAGTAGTAGTAGTAGTGGTAGCAGTAGTAGTAGTAGTAGTAGTAGTAGTAGCAGTAGTAGTAGTAGTAGTAGTAGTAGTAGCAGTAGTAGTAGTAGTAGTAGTAGTAGTGGTAATGGTGGTAGTAGCGGTGCTAGTGGTAGTAGTAGGTGTAGGAGTAGTAGTAGTAGTATTAGTAGTAATAGCGGTAGCAGTAGTAGTAGTAGTAGTAGTAGTAGTAGTAGTAGTAGTAGTAGTGGTACTGGTAGTAGTAGTATGTAGCAGTAATAGTGCCAATAGTATATCAACTTTGTGAATGTGTGAATTGGCATCACTTCAGCAGTCATCCCTCAGTGTCTGACATAGTGTCTACAGAATAATCTAACTTGTTAAAATACGTTTTATAAGTTTTGACATAGTTTCTCCTTCCACTGTGAGTATCTGGCGTGTGGAGTATTGTTGTAGGTGCAGACAGACGAGCAGCAGCTGGAGCTCCTCACCTGAGCAGCGCATGACACAGCCTTCATTCTACTGTATGTTCAAATGAGCTCATGTTTACATAACTTTCTCTCAATTAGCATGTTTTTCTGTCTAATTGTGTGTCTTCATGTGGACTCGGTTAGACCTGTCAATCAAAACCACGGTCACGACTCTGAGGGAAGGAAGTCTTTTGTTGGTGAAAGCGGCTCTGTGGTATTACCAAATAAATACACAACTCTCACTTGTCAAAATAAACGTGAGCGCTTTTCAATCGAATTAGTAAAAGTACGCACAGGCCTCGATTCTAATGTGTCGTAACAAATATCGGGAACAGCATTTTCTCTATTAAAGGTGCACTATGTAACATTTCTGGTGGATGGTTGAATGTTATTGTTTTGCCTGGAATGTTCCACAGTAAAGCATCAATCTTATCTAGCTTGTATTTGTTGAAATATACGGTATTTTCCAGACTATAAGTCGCACTTGTTTTCATAGTTTGGCCGGGGTTTTTTTTTCTTCATTATTATGCATTTTTTGGCTGGTGCGACTTATACTCCAGAAAATACGGTAGTCGTTTTACTGCTGAAACTCCTTGAGAACATTCATTCTTACAGTGAGCGGGATCGCCTCTCCACAGATCTGACCTTGTTATCGGCTTGTCACCATGGAAATAAATTAATTTAATGTTATACAGTGGAACGTTTCAGGCAAAGAAATGAAATTTACATGGCAACAAGAAGGAAGTGTGTGAATGTGTGAGTGGTTCCGTGCTGTAAAGTGCTTTCAGTGGCTTGAAGGCGGAAAAGTACTATATAAAATGTGTCCATTTACAATCAATTATCAAAAAAATATTCAATAAAAGTAAAAGTATCACATGAAAAAATCTACTTTTAGTATTATTAAATTACACTTTAAAAGAAAAGTATTTCTTGTAGATTTTGAGATCTAATAAACCTTCAAATGTATTTTTTGATACAGATTTCTGCTGAATTTTGTTCAACAGAAACAATTGAATCAATAGTTTATTCCTGGTTTTTTTTGTATATTTTTGTTTGCGCAAATTCTGAAGTTGATAAAGATAAACCCTCAGACTTTTCAGCAGGTAATAATAAAAATACTTTTACCTCTCAGTCCTGTTCAAAAATGTAGTGGAGTAGAAAGTACAGATACCTTCTCTCAAATGTAGTGGAGTAAAAGTAAAAGTACACCATTTAAAATTGAAGTAAGTAAAGTCCAGATACCTAAAATTTGTAGTTAAGTACTTTTACTTTGTTACATTCACCGCTACCTGTGTTAGCATATATTGTATTAGTCATTGACATTTCTTGAAAACAGGAAAACTATTTCAGTCCTTGTTTTTGAAAGTCAGCTGTAGCTCGGGACCATTGTCTTGTTCAGATTTAAGAGACAGTTTTACGTCCTCTGCTCCTTTAAACGTGTTCACATAGAGTTTTTATAAGAACATTTACACACAAGGAAACTCTAAGCTGGCGCTGTAAAGGCCTAATGCCACCTGAGACCAAACAGTGAGTGAGAGGAATGTACACAGATGTTTAGAGACTCAACAGCGCAGCCTGGGTGGGCAACGCAGTAGTGATACTAAGAAAAACATGGTACATTTTGAATGAAGTTGGTGTGTTGCCATTTTAACTGTGTATTGCAAACATATTTACATATTTGTTCTACTTTTAGTTCATTACAGGGCATAGAGGGCTGCACGATGTATTGCGTTTAGATTTGCAATATATGTTTTTAAAAGCTGTAGTTTAAAAAGTACAAGTAGTTCTAATAGTAGTAGTAGTAGTAGTAGTAGTAACAAGATTAAGATTGGGCTTTGCAGAACTCCATGATATTTTTCAGTCCCCTGGGATATTTTTCTCCTCTTTTTCCTTGTAAACAGCCATGTTTGTTTTGATACGGACAGACCACGCATGCCCCTGATTGGCTAATTCACCTGTCAATCATGCTCATCTGAAGTAGTTGAATATTTTCATCGACCTCCTTAAAAGTAACCAAATATTTAGGCTCTTTCCAAACTATCTCTTTGCACAATATGAACCATCTTGTCTTGCATGGGCTGACATGTTGCTGGTATGTGTGAGTCTATGTGAACCATATCCTGGTGTCAGAGGTTAGGGTCGTTGCCAAGGTGACAGGAGGGGTCATCATTGTTAAGGGCGAGTGCGACCGATGACAAGCTCTGCGCAGACCCAGGGCTGAGAGATGAGTGCAGCCCTGTGTGTTTTTAGCTGTTTCCTGGACCATTGTGTCCAACGAGAGAAAGGTTCAAATATTTGGTATAGAAATTGTACACCCAGACAGATAAAGGAGCTTAGAATATAGGCTAAAACTACTTTATATAATGTACAGACGGATTACGTTACTTTTAAAAATGATTCAATAAAGTAAATTGTTTGCTCTTTTACAAACAAGGAAAAAAGTAGTAGTAGTGTGTCAGAGTGTTTCAAAAAGTGCTATATAAATAAAATGTATTATTATTATTAGTAGTAGTTGTAATAGTTGATTCAGTAGTAGTAGTAGTAGTAGTAGTCAGTGATTGGAAGAAGTACTCAATTCAGATACTGGAGCAAAAACATACTCAAGTAAAAGTATCACATGAAAAAATCTATTTAAGTAAAAGTAATAAAGTACCCGTTTAAAAATGTACTTAAAGAGTAAAAAGTATTTTGTGCATATTTTGAGGCTGATGTAGTGATTTTGAGTTGTGCTGAATTTTGTTCAACAAAAACAAATGAATCTTTTTTTTTTTTTTCCTAGCTGTTTTTGTTTGTATATTTTTGTTTTGATCAAATTATGAACATGTTGATCAAATTATGAACATGTTCAGTCTCAAACAATAATAAAAATACTTTTACTTTTCAGTCCAGTTAAAAAAAATGTAATGGAGTAGAAAGTACAGATACCTTCTCTGAAATGCAGTGAAGTAAAAGTAAAAAGTATCCACTTTAAAATGTACTTAAAATACTGTACAAAGTCTAGTACAGGCATCTGCACTAGTGTAAGTCGAGTACAGGTATCTGTACTAGACTTACTACTTTTACTTCGTAGTAAACAACGGTTGCTGGAGTCAACCGTGAGACACAGCTTTTTTTCTCACTGGGTTTATCTGGGGTAGAATCTCAAAAAAAACCAAAAAACTAGGGGAATATTCCTATAATGTATGTAATGACAACTGTAATAGTTTTTTTTCTCATCAATATTTGAAACAATCCAAAAGATTTCACTTTCAGAATCACAGTAGGTGCGATATAGATCAGTTTTTTTTTCTTTCTCCCAGAGCAGAAAGCTACAAACAAACTTTACTGCCCTGCCGGTTCTGCGTCATTAACTTTAACCTCTAACTGTCTCTTTAAATCACTGTAAAGCATGACTCACAAAGGCTCTGTTTGATTGTGTGCACCTTCACACAGTTGCCAAGTTGTCTTACAGTTTTGATTGTTTAAGTAAATACAGCACATGTGCATATGGTCTGACCAATGTAGGTAAATAAGGAAGGATTAAATGGATTATATTATGCTAAATCAACTTTTTTTGTTTTTGTTTTACTCAAATGATGCAAAATTTGATGTTAAAGCAATATACTAAAGCTGCATTATGTAACTTTTCTGCTGGGGAGGGGGGTCCACTACATGTTTGTCTCCATGGAGATACCTGCGAGATTTCACAGTAGGACATATCTCAACTGCATTAATTTTTATTAGAGGTATTTTTATTGCTCAAAAATTACTTGGAGCTGATGCATAACTAGTGTTAGCAGACTCACCTCTCCACAGATCTGATCTATAACTTGGAGACAGTTAAATGTCATACTGGGTCTATATCGTGTTAAGTTAAAAAAAAAAAAAACTAGGTACAGGTTAAACTGAGCTGTGTTTTGTCATGAGTGTTTGAATAATCCTGGATATTCAGTCTCTCTCCTTCTCAAAATCTCACAATTCTCTGCTCCACCTTCTGATGTCACAAGGTGGTGGGTTCCTCCATTAAGATTTGCTCCTCCTTGTTTTTATAGTCTCTACACTTCTTTTTTTTTTTTTTTTTTTTTACACTACTTTTCAGATGCTATTCGAAATACTATCACAAGTTTCCCCGGTATCAATAGCAACTGTATAAAGTCGTTCATTCCAGTCCATACTGTCCTCTGCTGGAAACAACAGTAAAGTTTTAGTCACTCGTAGACTTAACTTCATAAAATATTACTGAAATAGAAGTAAAAGTGTTTTGTTAGCTGACAGCGCTAAACAGTACAATGTATTTGAAAAGTTATTTACATGTGTTTCTGTCCCTGTCCTCAGCTGCTCTGCCGTCGGTCATCTTGACGATCATCTTCACTCCGTATCAGAGAGGGATCTACTGCGATGACCCCAGCATCAGTTACCCGTACAGACGAGACACGATCTCCCACGGAGCCATGGCCGCCGTCACCATCACGTGCTCCATCGTCATCGTAAGACTCTTCACTGTTTAAAGTTGATTACACTTGGAGGAATTAGGCGGTTAAAGGGCCGATATTACGCTATTCTCTGGTCTATGTTCTAATGTCGTTTCCTCGTCACAAACAGACCTGGAGTTGTGTTTTGTTTCATTCACACATGTTTAACACACAAACCTTGCGTATTTAGGCTGAGTTCTTCTCTCAAACAGAAAACACTCTGTTCCACCTTGTGATGTCATGCGGTAATACAGGAAGTGCTCCACTGCGTTTTTAAACTCCATGCACCTTCACTAGAATCATTTGGATCATTTCAGCCCTGGAATTGCCAATATCGACTGAACTAAAGGTAAAAGGTGTCTGTTAATGTGAAAACTATTGCTTCATGACATCACAAGGTGGAACAGAGCATTTTGAGCTTTGGAGATGTAGACAGACTAATAGTAAAGGCTTAATCGAACATGTGTGAATGAAACAAAACACAACTCCAGGTGTGTTTTTGAGGAGGTAACATTATAACATGGCTTAAAGCTCACAAGAGTCAATTTTGCGTAATAAAGGACCTTTAAACTATCAGTTACAGTCCTTCCAATTAAGTAAAGTTAAAAAAAAATATTGCCCATATCTCACATTATAAACAAGCATTAATTAATGGTGCACTGTGTAACTTTTTCTGATCGAGGGTGCGCCATCTGCTTGACTTCAGACATGTTTTTGCTTTGCCAATTATGTTCCACACTATGGCATTTAACTTGTCTGTCTCCATGGGGACAAGCAAATAGTGCCACGTAAGTAAGTAAGTAAGACTGCATTTCAAAGTATTTTTTTTGCAATAAAAACACCCATAATGTAAGATAATGCCAGATAATTAGATGTTTAGAGCCATACTGTGGAACATCCAATGCAGGTAAAGCAATTGCATCTCCATAGTAACAAGCAGGTGTGTACCTTCAAACAAAAAAGTTACGTAGGGCACCTTTACCTATGTATGCAAATGAAAGAGGTTGAAAGATAATAGGACAGTTTTTTTCGTAATAGATTTCAAATGAATGTATTTCGTATTTTTATTTTTAAATTATATATGTATTTATTTATTTGTGTACATATTCTTATTATAGTTTCCCACATTTTACACTCTACCAACCAACACTACTTTGCATCTTTTCCTCAGATAACCACAGGGGAGGCGTACCTGGTTTATTCCAACCGGCTGCGCTCCAACTCCCAGTTTAACCAGTACCTGTGTGCGCTGTACAAAATCGTGGGCACGTTTCTGTTCGGGGGCTCGGTCAGTCAGTCCCTCACGGACTTGGCCAAGTTCACCATCGGACGTCCCAGGCCAAACTTCTTAGCCGTGTGCGCCCCCACTGTCTGTAACGGGTACATGCTGCAAATCAACTGCACTGGAAACCCACGCAATGTTACCGAGTCCAGGTGAGCCAGTCTTACTGTATATTTGCATTATTTACTTTTACTCAAATGATGCAAACTTTGATGTGAAAGCAGTATAATTAAAGACCTAAAGCTGTATTATGTAACTTTTCTGGTGCATATTTGTCTTCATGGAGATGTCTGCCAGGTTTCACAGTATGACATCTAAAAAGCATTTATTTTATTAAAGGTCTTTTTATTGCTCAAAAATTACTTGGAACCGATGCATAACCATTGTTAGCGGGCTCGCCTCTCCGCAGATCTGATTTGTAACTTGCCATACTGTGGACTTATAGGTATAACAAAGTAGATTGTCACACTGTATATAATTATGCCCATTTAAAAGGTAAACTGTACTTTTGTTCCACTCATCTGGAACAAAAGTACAGTTTATGTTGGTTCAGATAGTAAAATCTTAAATGCAAATTTTCACAATGAATGAATGCACCTTTATTTTACCATGATGAGAGCTTCATGGTTCAACAAAAGGTCTAAAGGTGTTAAGGTGAAGTCATAATTTCAGATGTGGAGCAGGAACCCACATATCTCTGAGAGATTTACACTATTTGAGATGTGCTAAGTATGTGCTGTTATAAGTGTCCACATTTATGATCCACAAATGTTTCACCTTCTCGTTATTTGTTTGGGATTGGCTCCACAAACCTGCCGTATACTGTAAATCTAGCTTAGGGTTGAATAATGAAACCACTTTCTGAATCTAAAAAAATAACTTCACTTTTGTTTTTACACAGGCAGATAATGTGTTGAACTTTGCACCGGTTTTTGTTTCTGTTGGATCGGCCCAGTAATTACAGAGATATTAACGTTAAACCAGGTCAACAAATCTGCAATGTGATTGTTAAACAGAAAATTCCACCACAGAATTCTGACCTGTCTCCAGCTCAGTTTAAACTATGAATGGGTTTCAACTTCCTGTTATAGCCAATATTTTGAGGACTTTTGACCTAATATTTTGTTTTAAATTTTTAAAGGGCCCATATTACGCTATTTTCTGATCTATGTTATAATGTTGTTCCCTCATCAAAAATATACCTGAAGTTGTGTTTTGTTTCATTTACACAAACCTTGCACATTTAGGCCGAGTTCTTCTCTCAAACTGAAAACGCTCTGTTCCACCTTGTGATGTCATGTGGTGATACAGGTAATGCTCCACTGTGTTTTTAAACTCCATACACTTTAACAAGAATCATCCGTATGACTTCAGTCCTGGAATTGCCAATCTCTACTAAACAAAAGGTAAAAGGTAGCTGTCAACTTGAAAACTACCACTTGATGACATCACAAGGTGGAACGGAGCACTTTGAGCTTTGGAGACGTAGACAGACTAATAATAAAGGATTACTCAAACAGGTGTGAATGAAACAAAACACAACTTCAGGTATATTTTTGATGAGGGAACAACATTATAACATGTTTTAAAGCTCACAAGAGTCAATTTTGTATAATATACAGTAGGACCTTTAATTACTATGGCAACGGTCCTACATTTTCATCATTCTGAAACCCATGGACAGGGATTTTTGAAGATTGTCCTGTCACTTGAATACATACCTGTTAGCTGAATCTTTGTGAATTAATTTTCTGTTTCTGTTTTGTTCCCAGGTTGTCGTTCTACTCGGGCCACTCTTCCTTTGGGATGTACTGTATGCTCTTTCTGGCGGTGAGTGGGAGCGCAGCCATGTTTACATAGGGCCAGGCGGTCAATGTTTACTTTAAAAATATCACTGTTGTAAAAATACACACCGCACAATGGCCGGAAGATGACAGATTTAACTTTTGATTCGCTTTCACCAAACACTGCTACTGTTTAGGCTACAGTAAGACTTTTTTTTAAGACATTTACTTTACGCTTGGGATTTTGGTTTGAGCATTTTCAGTTGGGTCTCTTTTTGGTACAGTAGTAGGCTAATAGCTAATTTTTCCTCTAATCCAATGTCCAGACGTCATGGCAACAAAAATCTGCATTTGAACAATATAAATTTTAACTGCCCCCATCAGTATTAGCTATTTTTGGCCTATAGAATGTTGTGACGTCTTCTGAAACCCAACAGCGGGACACACACAGTTACGAGGTGGGACCAGGTGGTTTCAGATTTTTAAAAGGTAATATCTTTTTGTTTATTTATTTTTTGTGTTTTTACCTCCTCAGGAATCTATTGTAGAAATGATTTACCGTAGATCGATTTGCTTGGTGTGAGACAGTTTGGCAGTTCAAGTTTTGCTGTACTTGAATAACATGCTGACATTGTGTCCTTGGGCAAGACACTTCTCCCCTCTTGCCTGTGCATTTGGTGGAGCTGTAGGATCAGAATGGACGTCATGCTACTTTGTTTATTTTACATCTGTTATTATTTTGATATTTCTGTATTTAATCGAATCTTTTTGGGCTCAGTGTGTGAAAACATTTTGTAATTTGTCCAGAAACACAATAGAATTCAGAAAGCAAGAAACTTAAGTGTGCAAATGGAAAAATGTTCTGTTAAAATAAAGAATATATAGCATTAAAATGTTTATAATGGCAGTGTAAAAAAGACTTATGTGACAGGTAAACGCATTGTAAGTATAAGCTTAATAATACGGTCCTTGTTTTGTCCCCAGTTGTACGTACAGGCCCGGATGCAGGGTAAATGGACGCGTTTGGTTCGACCCACGATTCAGTTCTTCTTGGTGATGTTTGCGGTTTACGTGGGCTACACCCGAGTGTCCGACTACAAGCACCACTGGAGCGACGTGCTGGTGGGACTCCTGCAGGGGGCGCTCATCGCTATCCTCACCGTGAGTCAAATCAGGGGTCTACAAACCGCTGTCCGCTTTATATAGCATTTATATAACACGTTTACTAACAGTTTGCTTCTGCTCAGTATGAATATAAAAAAGAAAAGTATTTATTAAAAGTTGTTGTTTAAATTTTTATTGCTCAAAACATGTATTAACATATATTTTTACTCTACAGATGCTATATTTACAAGATAATCCACAAATGTTGAACCTGATCATTTTTGTGTCCTAAATCACTATGGGCGCGTTCACACTTGGTTTCCTGGTTTGATCCTGATTTGAGCCCAATTTTGTTCTGATAAAGACTTGGGTTGATCCTGTTTTAGTCCTGGTTTAGTCCTGGTTTAGTCTGGGTTTAGGTCCAGGGTTACTGAAAGTTTAGTTTCAGTTTGTATGTTGTGTCAATGTGTGAATGCAGCTATTACTATAATTACCCACTATATTAATTTTGTGGCTTTTAACTTATTAAGATCAACTGCCAATTTGTAAACAAAGCAATTATATTTTTTCTTCTGTATCGTCTCCAAGATGAGAAAAAAGAAAGAAAAAGAAACTGAAGAAGAAGCATTAACTGGCACATTACTATAGGCTGCTTGTGGTATTTTGTGGTGTGGCTCGGTGCCATCTCAAGTGAAAGTATTTATCACTCTCACATTGCACATGGACTCTAACATGACAACTTAATTACACAAGAATGGTTTCACATAGTACAAGGAAATCAATTTCTCCTGTTATCTGAAATGAAAGCTGGGTTTCAGATGACATCACTACATTCTATTGTTCTGTTTTAGATAGGGGCAGGTAAACTGTCTGTTTATGGGTTTCAGTTTCCTGGTATGAACAAATTTAGAGAACTTTTTCCCTTTCAAAATGTAATCGCCAGGAAAACATTTCAAATTTTTCCTGATTCTGGATAATTCCTCGTGGATAGTTATATTGATGTTTGTTGTACACTAGCAAGTTTTGGAGCACATGGTGATTACTTCATCAGATCATTTTTGTGGATTTCTCTTGGATATTTCTCATGAATACACCATGTTGTATAGCTGCACTGTTCCTCTGTTGGCCAATATGTGCTGTTGTAAATAAATACATAAACATACATACTTACATACATACATACA
>JACM01011970.1:0-33975 GCA_000787095.1 Periophthalmodon schlosseri | reverse complement strand
TTAGATCTCTACAAACATGCTCTGAAAGGCATGGAATTCTTATAACTGAATTAATGCAATTTTTGTAATTGAAGAAATGCTGGATAGATGAGTTTAATACCATAGTGTGGAACATTCCTGGCAACCCTAACCCAGGCAAAGGAGTAATACGCATTAGTGTAACTTCAACCAGAAAAGTTGCACAGTGCACCTTTAACAATTATTCAGGCTTAGTAACACTTGGGTTACGTTGTAACCTTGGTTCTCCACTTGTTACATATTCCATATCTATGGGGAATGATCCCATTGCCATCAGGTACATGGAAACTCTTTAAGACAGACCAGGTGGTCTGGGCACGCCCCTGGCACTGCCTGTACAGCACATGCGCTGGCATTTAGCCGGTGACCGTTTGATAGGAACGCGACTCCAAACAGCTTAAAGCTTGGAGAGATAGTCTCTTCACTCAGAGAAACAGGGTTACAACATAACCCACGTGTTCTCTATCATCTCACGACTCTCTTTCCACTTTGTTAAATACTCCATTTATACGGGGAAACGCTCACCCCGTGAGGACTCCAACATCCCAAAACACCAAAGTGATAAATGAACCATGTACAAATGTACAATATTTACACATTTACAACAGAACAAGACCCCACAAGACTCAAAGGTATGTCTAAAGGGAAAGGGTCAACAGAACAAAGAGAATGGCAGGATAAGGCCCTGCAAGACGCCAAGGCCTAGCCATAGGCCAAAAAGTAAATTTAGGCTGCAGTGCACCAAACGCAAGACTAGAAAAATATAGATTTACACTTGACTCATCCACAGAAAAAGATGCAGCATTCAGTATGAACCAAAAGGGCCTCAAGCTCCCCAACCCTCCTGGTGGAAGTTATGGCAACCAGAAATGACGCCTTGAGGGAGAGCCATTTCAACTCTGCCAAATCAAAGGGTTGATATGGATGCTGCTCCAGGGCCCGACATGAGTCAACATGAGCTTCGCTGGGAATGGGTGAAACTGTGTCCCATGCGCCTGGGACAGAAGGTCCCGGCAGACTGGAAGCTCCCATGGTACACCATCCAGGAAGAGAGGTATGAACGAAAAACACGTCATGTGAGGCCACAGTGAGGCGACCAGGATGACCTTGTTCACCTCGATCTGGATCCTCCTGAGGAGGGACTGCAGGATTACATGCAGCAGACCCATCAGTCAGGGATGTGCCAGAGTATCCAATCCAGTGGCGGGTTGTCGTTCATGAGAGAGAAGAATGGGGACAATGTGTCAACTCCCTGGAGGCAAACAAGTTAATCCTTGCTTTGCCGAACAACAGCTAGAGGATGAAGTCTCCACTTGCCCGGTTCTGGACTGCCCCTCGACAGCACGTCCGTTGCCGAGTTCAGGAGTCCTCTGGTAGCACCACAGTGAACTACACCATGAGTAAATTTTATTCATGGAAGTACGCACTATGAAACCTGGCAACAACACAGGACTTAGCAGGGTTAACCTACTGCCATGATGTACACTGGAGAATCCAGCGCCAGCAGATTTATAGCTTAAACCGGTGCATTAGCCCATTGAACGCAGGCAATACACCGGTCTGAGAGGTGAGCTACCCACCAATGCTTGAATCCACGAGGAGGTAGATAATACACCAGAGAAGGGTAGGCTACTACCACAAACACTTTAACCCACGCAACCACAGGGAATACGCTGTGTGTGTAGTGCTTTTAAACCAGTGCGCTGGCCCACAGAACCACGAGCAATACGCTGATGCTAAAACCAAGAGAAGAAAAGAGACAGTGGAGAGATCCAGGAAGACTGCTGCAGGGACAGAGGCCCTGCCAAACAAGTGGGTGGATAAACACACACTGCTTGACTCTCTCAAAATACAAGTTTAGATTGAAGAATAGAATGGAATATGTTACAGTGAAGAGATCATTTAGAGACAATAGAGAACTATGTAATTAAGGGTTCATCATGAATTACGTCTTTGTTCACGCTTTTTTAAGACTAGGATTAAAAGTGTAGTTATTATAAAGTGTAACCATTACTAGTATAGTGTCTTTAATCATAAGATCTTTTACTATTTCTGCTATAGATCAAAATCATTCTAAAACTATTCAGGAATTGTTTTTTGTTCTTTTCTTCAGTATAAATATTGATATGATGATAGTTTTTGTATCAATTAGTATTTGGGTATTACTTTTTTTTGACAGCCCTAGTCCCTGGACATTGCACTGCACTTGCGCACAGGTTACAGGTGTAACCCCAACAGAAGCGCAAGTCAAATACAGCGAACATATTTCCCTGCAGAGACAATCAAATACCTTACCCTAGCAGCACCTCTGCATATTTATGTTTACGCCGCTGCACACTAGACATATCCAATGCTGATACAATAAAGCTCTCCCAGGCTCGCAGGTAATTACTATACCCAATGCACAGAGGAGCCATGCATGCGGGGATCTAAATTCCCTTTCAATTGTCTGTGGACTCGCTCTGCAGTGCTCCGCGACAGCTCAATTTACCCCGCGCTCCGTGATTGTGCACAGAGGAGACGTATGCGCGGGCTGTCTGGTCGCGGCGCGTGTTTTCAGAAGTGTACAAAGAGATGATTGACAAGGGAGCTGAAGGCGGCCGGAAGAGGCACCAATGCCACGGCGCTGCTGGTGACAGAAAACTGAAGAAAACAGAGGAATACATGTGTCTGTCTGTGGCTAAAAGGATCAGAGAATGTAGTAACACGGTATGACACTAGACATCATGTGGGATGGTGATATATGCCACATTTGACACTAAAGCCTGAGAGACATATTCTATTGTTGTACATATCTAGGGGTTTTGGTTCTGGTTATTGTCTTGCTTTGGTCCTTGGTTAGATCTTTTTGTTTGTTCTTGTCTGTTTAGTCCTGCATTAGATCAGCTAGACCTAGTCATACGATATGACAGATGTTAGGGGTAGATATAAAATAGTAATAAAAAAGTAAATTAATATAATAATAATAATAATAACAATAATGATAATATAATAATAATAATAATAATAATAATAATAATAATAATAATAATAATAATACAAAGGTCACAATCATGTTTTTAATTAGAATTTATTTAGTCTTATTAAAATCAAAGAAAAAATATATTTCAGTATTAATTTCCTGAACATAAGCAATAAATACATTTTAGTTTTTGCCATTAATTCCTCCAAAGTCTGAACTCTGTCCCTGTATAGTCCTGTTAGGTCCACTTAGTTTAGTCCCAGTTTACTTTATTTATGGCGTATGTTGTATGATGTACCCGCTGTAGACCTTTTTCCCAGACCTGATTTAGTCCATGTTTAGATGATGATTGACAAGTGAGCTGAAGGCGGCGGGAAGATGCTCTGATGCCACGGCACAGCTGGTGACAGAAAACTGAAGAAACAGGGGAATAAATGTATCTGTGTGTGGCTAAAAGGACTGGAGGATGTAGTTACACAGTGTGACACAAGGCATCATGTGTAATATATGCCACATTCGACTACTTTGAGCTAGAGTGGCATATTCTACAGTTTTACATGTTTTGGTGTTCTGGTTTTGAGTTAGTCCTGATCTTGTTTTGGTTTGGTTCTTGGTTAGATCTGGTTTAGTCCAGCATTAGACGTGTTATACAGTGTGGCACCAGATATACCTGGCTCTAATTTTGTCGTGGGTTGGAGTTTAGATGTGGTTTAGTCCTAATTAAGTCCTTCTTTGGTCCTTGCTTTGACTAACTGGAATAACTGATTTGGTTTTGTTGTCTGAGTCCTCATTCAATACTATAAACCTGTTAAGACCTGGATTTAGTCCTGGTAACATCCTCTCATTTATGAAGTCCTGATTTATATCTGTTAAAGTTTTGGTTTGGCCCTTGTTTAGGCTTCTTTACACCTGATTAAGATTTCAATGATGATTGACAAGTGAGCTGAAGGCGGCGGGAAGAGGCTCTAATGCCACACCGCTGTGGGTGACAGAAAACTGAAGAAAACAGGAGAATAAATGTGTCTGTGTGTAACACGGTATGACACCAGACGTCATGTGGGATGGTGATATATGCCACATTTGACACTAGGGCTGGAGTGGCATATTCTACTGTTTACATGTCGTGGTCCTGGTTCTGAGTTAGTCCCATAGACTGTATGTAAATGGACATAGCTAACCTGCTATCCGCCGTGTTCCAAATAGGAATTGATCGACTCGGCTCCAATTCACTTTACATTGAAAAATTGTCACCCCTCTCTCCGTAACTGCTGCAGTGAGTTAAAATGTTCCTATTAACCTGCTCAACATGATCCTGGGTTTTTTATTTCGCTATTGTGTCCGTAAATCAAGATATGAACATTTATAACAGACGATAAGGCGCCTTCTTTCCATGAGGTCGCTCCCGCTAGCATTAGCAACAGGTTTGAGTTGCTAAGTGCCCACTCCCTGCTAAACAAACTATGCGGGCGGGAAGGGGCGCTATCTTCATCAGCCTCGCTTTGGATTGGCTCTTTGGTTGCTATGATACGGTCGGAATTCCAAATATGGAACTCGGCTTCAAATTCTCCCCTATAACTGCTAGGTTCTATTTATTCTTTATTTATGATTTATATCTGGTTTAGTCTTGGTTTGGTCCTTAATTAGATCTGGTTTAGTCCTGCATTAATTTTCTTTTTCAGGCCTGATTCAGCTCATGTTTACATGATGATTGACAAGTGAGCTGTAGGTGGCAGGAAGACGCTATGATGCCATTGCTCTGTGGGTGACAGAAAACTGAAGAAACAGGAGAATAAATGTAACTGTGTGTGGCTAAGAGGACTGGAGGATGTAGTAACACGGTATGACACCAGACCTCATGTAGAATGGGGACATATGCATTCACATTTGACACCGGGGCTGGAGTGGCATATCATAGATTTATTCCCATGAAAGAATATCTTCTGTGTAGTACATTTGTTACTGACTGTGCAGATTTCAATCAATCAGTTAGATTATTTATAGAGCCCTTCACAATACTCAGTGCTTTCCAATAAAATCAAAGCAATAGAAAAGCATAAAACTATGATACCATACAATGCAGTAGTTCTTCTCTCAAACAGAAAACACTCTGTTCTGCCTTGTGATGTCATGTGGTAATACAGGAAGTGCTCCACTGTGCTTTTAAACTCCATACACCTTTACTAGAATCATTTCACACCTGGAATTGTCAGTCTCTACAAAACAAAAGGTAAAAGGTGGAACAGTTTAGTTTAGTTCGCAAAATTGAAGAAAACATGAGAATAAATTGCGTTTGCACCTCTGTTTGAATGAAAGGATTGGAGGATGTCGTAACGCGGTATGACGCTGAGCCTCGTGGAAAGATGACATATGCTCACAGTCAACAGCTCCCAACACGTTTGACACCAGTGTTACAGTGGCAGATTCCATTATTTTCCATAAGGTCTACACATTTTTTTTCTAATCGCAGGCGTAGTACTTGTAGTCATCAATATGGCCGTGCTTGTGGTGTAATACAAACATGTGTAGTTAACGCTGTGCTGATGTATGTGGAGCATCTGATTTAGCCAGTGGCAAGGTAAACATGCCGCTAATCAAAACAAAGTACTCCCACTGCGGAATATTTATGGATTTTGAGCAGCAGTAGCTGAGATGATGGAGATGTTGGCCCATTAACCCGAAGGTTGAGAGTATGTTTCCCGATACAGACATGCATTTGCTGCTATGCCGCTGGGCAAGACACTTGGCTTTGTAAATGTAATCAGTGGTCACAAATTTGCAAGCAACCAGCTTCAGTGCATCTGTGCCTATAGATACAGCATAATATTACAGAGATCTCCATAACATAACATAACAACATAATTATAAAGTATTGGAAAATTGACTTTTTTTCTTTTAAAGCAGACCTATTATGCAAAACCGCCTTTTTAGAGATTTTAACCATGTTATAGTTGTTTCCCCTCAACATTTACTCTCCAGATATTGTATTTGGAGTGATTCATGTGTGCTTGGGGGGTCTTTAATCGCTTATTTTCAAGACGCCATTTTCCTGATCAATCCATTTTCAACGACACCAGGATACGCCCACTGCTTCGTACTTACTTCATCTTCCATTTTATTTCCCATTCTTCAGTTTTGTTTTCTTAATCGGTGATACACGTAGGATTTGGCAGCATCGGGTAGTCACTTTGGTACGAATGAAAAAAAATCCGCTTCTTGCTAGTGTGATCTGCAGCTATCCATAGGAGGGGCCGACACCTACACAGTTCTTTGTTGTGATGACGTTTACAGCAACGCCAGCTCCCATTGGGCACCGCAGTTTTCTACAACGGAAATGACCTTACTTGTTCCTTTTATTCAATTGTTTTAGATGAATTTTGCGATTTAAAATGTGCAAATTATAACATAATGATCTAGTGGTGTCATAGGTACGATACATCTTCTTTAATCATGGTATATCTTCCCTCATCAAAAACCAGGAGCTGCTTCAATCATGAATATATATTTCATCAATACTATTTACCAGGTCCCCTTGTCCTAAGCACACAGAATTTAATCAATTTCAAATGTTCCCTTAAAGTCGCCTACACAGTTTTTAAATCCATAAACCATCACAAGAATTTTCTGCACTTAAATTGCACTAGAAATAAAGCTATAGTTTATAGTATCAGGTGCCACAGTGTTGCACAAGTGTCGAAAACTCTTGTTGTGGCAAGTCACTTCACCTACATTGCATAGTTTGTATGTGAGTGTTGGTGGTGGTCGGGGTTTGTCATTCCGATGGGGTTTGTCACTCTGTCCCAGGGCAGCTGTGGCTCCAATAGTAGTTTACCACCACCGAGTGTGGAGTGAATGAATAATGCATCCTGAATCTTGTGTATCTTGAAAAGCTTAAAATAAGATTATATGCATTATTATTGAATTGTGTTTTCCAACAATATGCAATATTTTAAGTTAGAAAAGATGAAATACTAATGTCAAGGGTACTAGAAGGGAAAGGGAAATGTGTTTTTTTGGGTATCATTATGAATGCAATAATATTCTAAGAGAGCAGAATGTCTGTGCGGAAGAGTGCTCCTGACTGAAGAACTCATTTTTGTGAAGTATAATTTTTTTCCTAATGCTTCATGCACAAAGCCCATTGAGCCTCACATGCAGGACAATACAGGATTATTACAGCTAAAACTGTTAAAAACTTGATACTACAGATACTAATGGATACTATAACTAATTCAAAAGATACTCATTGAAGAGAAAATACATTCATAGAAAAAAGTTGGAGCTTTGCGATATAGTTTTAGTTTTGGAATGGTGTTTATCTATATCTGAACTACCTTAAGTCCACATGGTAATATTAAAGAAACTGTTATTTCTTCTTTGAAAATTACATTTAGTTACCTAAAAAGAGTTTCTTTTTATCATGTTTGTCAAAACTGCTATCATGTAGACAGCCGTTTCTTTAGTATCAAAACTGAGTTCAAGGTTTGTGACAACACTAACTCGAACTTGCAAGAATCTATAAAAAAATACTGTAAACTAAATGATGAGAGAAAACAGTAAATGGTCCATTTTTTTTAATAGCGCTTTTCCACCTTCAAGGCACTCAAAGCGCTTTACATCAAGGAACCAGTCACCCATTCACACACACATTCATGCAGTGTACAGAGAAGGGCGAGGTGGGTTAAGTGTCTTGCCCAAGGACACGACAACAGCATTCATCTGTGAGAGCTGGAATCACACCAACAACCTGTGGGTCAGTGGATCTGACCGCTCAACCAACAGCGTCGAGAGCAGGATTGGAACCGCCAACCTCCGGATCAGTGGACACACTGCCAACTGAGCTGCTGTCGCCCTGTATGATTTAAACCTCTCAAAAGACAACAGTGCATAGCATGTCCCCTTTAAGCAAAGTGTTCTTTGAACTAGTGTTAACTCAATACCGATTCTGAAACATGAAATGGTAGTACTTTCTTTTGTATTACCATGTGGTCTTATACCTGTGTAATCCCTCAGGCGTCCAACTAGGTTCCATAGTGGTTTATGGGCGTGTACTAGTCTATACTTGTTCTGATACAACACAAGATCATTCATTTCTGTTCTGTGAATGTGACGTTTATAGTATCGATACCTGCTCAAATGAGTATCTAGTTGCCATATCGGTTATTATCTGATTTCCTCATTTTTGACAACCGTAGTAAACAGCCTTTTCTTTAGTATCAAAATTTAGTTCAAAATTTGAGTATTGTGGCAACACTAACTCGAAACATGCAAGAATCAATCAACAATACTGTAAACTAATGATGAGGGAAAATAATATGATTAAAACATTATAAAAGTTTGATTTTGCAATTTTGTTTTGTTAATTAGTGTTGTCACGATACTAAAACTCCAAACTCGATTTTGATACTAAGGAATAGACTTAATACTGATTCCGATACCATAATGATAATAAAAACACTATTTCTTTAGACAATAGAATGTGGCTCTTCTTTAGACAATAGAATGGCATTTTCAAAACATGATGAAACCTCCTAAAAGTCAGTTTTGCATAACAAGTCCCCTTTAAGTGAAGTATTCTTTTAACTCTTGATCAGAGTATTATTGATGCAGTTGTGTACTCGTTAGTCCTCTGGTGTCATTACGATCATGCTTTGCTAATTAGCGCCGCAGTAATTAAATCCAGCTCTCAGAAGTGACTGTGTGATTAGACTGTGCCTTTGTTTGGCGGTCTGCGGCGTCCCCGGCCGCGTGCCGTTTCATTAGGATCTGTGATTTCTGTTGTCGGAATTTCAAAGCGGGGTCTGGCTCTCCGCTCGTCTGCTCTAATGGCCAGGGAAACGCTGGAGGAATATGGAGAAAATTCAACTCATGTTCAGATAAATGAGCGCGATGATGACGGCACATGCAAGAGGGGGAAGAGAAGCGTGGACAATTTGAAGTAGCTGTGAATCTGAAACATTAAATCGTAGTATTTTTTTATTACCTTCTTCTTTTATACCTATCTTCTTTTACCTATCTTTTATATTACCATGTGGTCTTATCTCTATAATCCCTCAGTCGTCCAGGTAGGTTCCATAGTGGTCCAAGGGAGTATACGAGTCTATGTGGACTTATACTTGTTCCGATACAGCGCAAGATCATTCTAAAGTATCGATATCAGTTTGATAATTGATCATGTCGAACGGCAAATCAGTGTTTTAAAATTGATAGTACATCCACAGAATGAGGTCACATGAACAAGATATTTTCATGTTAGTTTGTTATTAGGATCCCCATTAGCCGGTTGTAACAGCCAGCTACTCTCCCTGGTGTCATTCTTTAAAATACAAAACACAAAGTATTGCAAATATTTGTGTGACAGAAACATACAACAAAGAGACAACATATCGAACGTTCCATTCACCATTTACAATAAGTACAAAAAGCTAAAATATAATTCCATGTCATTTAAAAGTTTATAATTTTCACAGATAAACCAACTTTATACCTAGAAAACTCCTCAACTGAATTAATAAAAATGGAGAGGCACGTACCCATGAGAATCTAAATTGTTTTCAAACTGACCGTGTAACAACTGGAGGGTTTTTAGGTGTTCTGTTTGTCCAAGTTGAGAAAAGTAAAAAGGCTACGTCCCGATGTTGAACTTGTAGCCAGTCCAGACGTGAGTGCATAGTGTTTCTAATATAATGAGTATAATATATATATATAGTATCATTTGTGGTATTATGCTGTTGTATCATGAGGATTACTCACTCACCTCTTTTACTGCACTTTTGGACTTTGCCTAAATGGAATCCTCAGCAGTTCAACAGTATTTTCATTGATAAAAACTAGATCGGAAAACACGCGTTTCTTGCTCTGAGCGGCTTCGCCTCACCACAGATCTGATCTATAACTTGGGCTGGTGGCGTCATGCTTGTCTCCATTGAGGTAGATACGAATAATTCCATACTGTAGAACACTCTATCTCCCTGGAGACAAGCAGGTCGTGTGGCAAAACCTCCGCCTGAAAAGTTACACAGTGCACCTTAAAGGCCTGCAAATCAGCATTCATAC
Source organism: Periophthalmodon schlosseri (assembly GCA_000787095.1). Classification (NCBI taxonomy): domain Eukaryota; kingdom Metazoa; phylum Chordata; class Actinopteri; order Gobiiformes; family Gobiidae; genus Periophthalmodon; species Periophthalmodon schlosseri. Next base: position 23,942 of record JACM01011970.1, on the reverse strand, counting down.
CATTTACAACTGTGTAGGGGCACATTCACACACCCAGAGGTGCATAGTACTCACTGACATTTACTCTATTACATTTACTTGAGTAACTTTTGAGTACTTTTCTAGCAGCATAATTTGACTCTTACTTACTTTTATTGAAGTAACAGTACTCTTACTTGAGTAAGACTCTCTTCCCACTGTCTACGAGTAAGTCTACAAGTGACAAACAAGTAAGTCTAAAGTGACAAAATCTTTATGTAGACAACATGAAATGATTTAAACGTTTGTGTTTCTTGCTCCGCTCCTTCAGATATGATTTAGTTTATCTCATTTTTGTGTTTATCTTTTGAAAATACCAGATTTTGTGCGATTTAATGTTATGTCCTGCAAATTACATTAACTTCAAATTTTAAAGCAGAAGTTACGTCCCAACAGTTACTCTTTAAGTTACTCTTACATGAGTAGAAATACTTTTCAGATACTTTTTTACTCTTTCTTGAGTAATTTCTTGGCCACTACTGTGCATTTCATTGAGTAATATTATTTTTCAAAAAGATAAACTGTCTAAACCAGACTTGGAGAAACTTGCCCATGCGTTGGTCTCCAGTAGGTTACTGTAAAGCCTCACTCAGACTGCGCCCGGTCCATCTGCGGCTCCTGTGTCGGACCGGTTTAGTTGTGGTGTGACACTCACACGAGAACCGGAGGCTCTGCTGTGCTGTTGCGGTCACCGCCTTTGAAGCTGCATTAAGGGAAAAGGCTTGCGGTCAGTTCTGGCGTCCGACAAAAACGAAGAATCCCGCGGATTTGATCCGGAGCTCCACGACACCTCTGCTGGCACCACCGGAGCTGCACCGCGTGCAGTCTGAGCCTGGGGTAACGCCGTGCTCATTGGCCTCTCCAAATGAGCGTTAAGACAGCTGCAATACATCCAGAATGCTGCTGCTCGGGTCCTGACAAGAATCAGGAAGTCCAAGCACTTAAGTCCTGTGGCTCAGAGAATAGACTTTAAAGCAGCTCTGTTTGTTACAAGTCTCTCCATGGCCTAACATCAAAGTACAGCATATGTTAGTGCCATATGAACCATCTTGCACTCTGAGGACCTCAGGGACCGGCCTCCTGCTGGTGCCCAGACTCAGGACTAAACATGGGGAATTAATGTTTCAGTTTAAACAGTCTTCTTGAAGATGTGAGACAAGCCTCTACTTTGACAATGTTTAAATCCAGTCTCAAAATGGTTCTGTTTAGCTGTGCATATGATTGAAAGGTTTTTATTCTGTACTCTTCTCTTTTAATGTTAACTTGCCTTGCCTTGTTAAATTTTGGCTACCTACCTTTGTACACACCTCTTCAAAATTGGAACTCAACCCTAAACTAGACCTGAACAAAACCGGCACTAAAAGGACCAAACCAAGCAGCGTCCCTTTCTTTCTGTTCTCTTGCGGAAGTCAGTTTAGATCATATTTCCTCCATTTCCACAACAGTTCACCTCAGAAGTCTCCTTGTAGTGTACTGTTTTTGCCTAAGCACTTAGCGGAGATTGCGCTGGTGCCCTGGTGTTTTAGTGCCAGTCTGAAAAGTGGACTTGTTCCTTCTTGAGAATCTTTAACCTGTGTGAAAGATGCAGGCTGGAGCTCTTCTGCACTCAGACCCACATCCATTAATAACCAGAGCGCTAAGAGATACGCGCACTGTCCATAAATGAGTAATGCCCTCTTTTGGAGCTTTTTTACCTGTGTCCCGCTGCCATGGATACTCATAAATACTACACAAGAGCTAACTTACTCAACTGAAATACACTGTTGTGAATTTAAAGTGGACGATGTTGCTCATATTTAGGAAACTGTATTGCATCAGGGCCCATATTACACTATTTTCCGATCTATGTTATAATATTGTTTCCTCATCACAAACAGACCTGGAGTTGTGTTTTGTTTCATTCACACGTTTAACACACAAACCGCATATTTAGGCCGAGTTCTTCTCTCAAACTGAAAACAGTCTGTTCCACCTTGTGATGTCATGTGGTAATACAGGAAGTGCTCAGCTGTGTTTTTTAAACTCCATACACCTTCACTAGAATCATTCGGATGATTTCAGCCCTGGAATTGCCAATTTCTACTGAACTAAAGGTAAAAGGAGCTGTTAACTTGAAAACTACCGCTTCATGACATCACAAGGTGGAACAGAGCATTTTGAGCTTCGGAGATATAGACAGACTAATTATAACAACGGATTACTCAAACATCTGTGAATGAAAAAAAACACAACTCCAGGTATGTTTTTGGGCAGGTAACAACATTCTAGCGTGGTTTAAAGCTCACAGGAGTAAATTTTGTGTAATATAGGAGCTTTAGCGTAAACCTTTGGAGTTACTGTTCATTCAAATTAGGGCTGTGTAATTAATCAAAATGGAATCTAGATCGAGATTCATTCATTTTCGTAAAAGCATGTGGTATATTTATAAGACCATTTTTTAATACCCAGAGTTAAGGACCTAAACTTTATAGGCATTAGCTTATTGACAAAGACAGAAAGTGATTGAATTAGGCGGCCTAAGTAGAAATTGAAGCATGTCGACATGTCTTATTAGCAGCACAGCTATTAGCAAAAAATACGCCAGCACTTTATATATAGACAAAAACAAACTCAGAAAGTTAGTGTTTGCTCTGGGAATTGAATTTTGTTTTCATTTATTACCTTGCTCTCAAAAAGTAAAATCTAACCAAGTTAAAATTACTTGAATTAAGAACGTTTTATTAGGGTGACCAGACATCCCTATTTAGCCGGGACAGGGCCAGTTTTGAGCCCTGTCTCCCCTGTCCCAGCAAATTAATCCAAAACTAGTGATTTGTCCCAGTTTTATACAAGAAATGTCTCAGGCGTCCCTATTTTTGACCAATTTGATACTCGCCAACAGTAAAGAGAGGAATATATTGTCATTTGTTTGGCCGAAATACAGTAAAAACGTGTTTGAAAATGACCAGAACACAAACATATGTACTGACTCACAACAAGATATGTGAATAAGCCACGAATCCAAGCCAAGTGCATAATAATATTCTTAATTATGTGCTCGTTTCACAGTTTTATTATTACCAAACACCCCAAACAGGCTGTGTCCCAGTTTTTGATTTTAATGTCTGGTCACCCTGATCTTGATTCGACTAAATTTCTCTTAGCAAGTAAAATGATCACACTTAGCATAAGAAACAGCATCTCTTACTACTTAAAACAAGAAATAAAATTTTACGTTGCTAAAGTTGTAAAAAAACAACACAAAAAGGACTCATTCAATTGACAGATCACTTTATTTGTCAAGACGAATCTGTTCAAATCCAGCAAAATGTTCTTAATTTGAGTAAGTTTGACTAGAGATCGACCAATATGTCTTGGTTTTTTTTTCATGGCCGATGCCGATTATTTAAAATCCAGAGCAACTGATGGCCGATAAACTCTGCTGTTATTTTTGCACTGATATGTTGGGCCGATTTTGATTATTTTCTCCAAATTATGTCATTTAAATTCACTACAAACTCAACCCAAGCCCTTTTTTTTTTACAACAACCCTATAAGAGAGCTGTGTAGTCACATTTTGTGCTGCTATCTCTTTGTATTAAAGTGTTAATATAAAACTTTGTGTGTATTTTCTAGGCAGCAGATTGACAAAAACAAAATATCGGCCTGTACTGGAGATTTAAGGCTGATAGGCCAATATGCTAAAAAGGCTAAATATCGGCCCGATATATCAACCAGCTGTTATATTGGTTGATATAATTTTTTGACTTGCTTACATATTACTTTTTGCAGTGTGTCCACCATCTAATAACAAGGAGCTATCAAGCCCCTAGGCTCCTTTCAATCAAATGAACTATCTGGAAAGAATCAAACCCACAAATTAAAAAAAGATGTATTCGGCGTTTTTAGAAGCATTCTGTCTGGACTTTTAAAACTTTATAACAAGTCTCAACTTTATAAATCTCATTGTTTGTGATATTGGCTTCAGCTTTGAAATGTATTTTGTTTGTACTCAGAAACCACTTCAGTTTTAATTTCAGGAAATTTTAATCAGGCGATTTGGGGAAAATCGGCTAGAATTGTAAGGCATTACCACTAGTGATGTGACGTGCGTCACAGCTCTTTTGAACTGTTCCTTAACGTGAATGGTTGGATCTGGATCTAATTTTTTTAAATGAGCCAGATCTTTTTCTTTCTAATTTGTGTGCATTTTTATATTGTGTTAAAATGGAGTTCTCAAATTGGCTTTTGTCATGTGAATAAATAGCAAAAGAGCCAGTCTTTTGAACGACTCTTTGAAATGTCTGTGTAATCCCTCAGTCGACCAGGTCTGATCCATAGTAAAAGCCAAAGTTAAATCTGTCAACTGGACAAAAAGTTATAGGCTCTTTGAAATGAACGGATCCAAAAGATTCGGATCCCATAAAGGAGCCGAAAGTCCCATCACTAATTATCACTAGGGCTGCATGATTTGTAAAAATATATCTAAATGCGCTTTTTCTGACAAACATTGCGATGAGATTTGTGAGATTGTTAAACACATCCAGGAGAATTGACAAAAAATATGAACTGACCAACCAAGAATCACATTTCAGAACTTGTTTGTACAGATCTAAACTACAGAGTTAGCAGTTTTTTATGTAGAATAAAACATTGGTTAAGGCACTTTTGTTGTCAACATTGTGTTTAAGTGCTAAACGCAGCCACCCTATTTCCTTTCATCTTGTTTCTGGTGTTGTCATATTTACTATAGTTCACTGCTGCTAATTTGGAACAGGACTCAAGTGCCATTGTGGTCCTGTTCAGTGGTTTTAGATAAGGCACTGGTGCTGTTGGCATTTCACTTAATCTGAAGTGTGCTGTTTTTCCGATGCGTCGATTTTGCAGTGATTTTTACCATGCTGATGAAAAAAACAAACAAAAAAACCCCAAACACCTGTCTGGTTGTTTCTATAGCCTCAGAATCTATAAGGAGAGTGGAGAGTGGATTGGAGGAGTAGTGACCAGACCTGACCCAGTTGGTTGCCGGTGGAAACGGTTGGGGAGGTGCGGTGATGTGGACTTTAAAGTGGGACCATAGACTGTATATACAAATGGACATAGCTAACCTGCTCCATCGACTCTGGCTTCAATTCACTTGTAGTCAGGCTTGTCATTTTGGTCTTCTGTGTCGAGTAATCCTCCAACTGGTGAGAAACTTCAAAATAGTATCTTAATACCATAACCTCAATTAGATTATATTAAATGTGCTAAGAAGCAATATAACTTGACAGTGATGCATTGTGCCTCGCTAGCACAGAATGTATATATAAATGGACCTAGCTAACCTGTTAGCCACCACGGTCCACATAGGAAGTGAGCATGGGCATGAAATGCTTCCTTTGAACTCTGGTTGCAGTTGACGTCTATTGAAAAAACATCACCCTCTCTCTGTAACTGCTGCTGTCAGGCTCGTCATTTTGGTCTTAAAATGTTCATTTTAACCCGCTCTGTGTTTTTATCTCACAATTTTGTCCCTAAACAAGATATGAACATTTATAACAGGCCAATCCGGTGCCTTCTTTCCCCGAGCGTTAGCAACAGGTTTTATTGGCAACTATCGCTCTCGTTGCTGACGTGCACTGCTGGTTTAGCAGGGGGTGGCGGTTAGGAAGGGGCGAATACCTTTAACACCCTCAGTCTTGATTGGCTCTTTGGTTGCTATGATACTCAGCTCAGATTTCCAAATATGGTCCCTGGTTGCAGATTCATTTGGCTGGAGCCGAACGTTATCGTGACGCTACATACTCAGCTCAGATTTCCAAATATGGTCCCTGGTTGCAGATTCATTTGGCTGGAGCCGAACGTTATAGGTGACGTCACACTCACTCAGTCCACTTCTATTATTATGTCTATGCTCGCTAGATATGTTCCTCAAACTAGATACAGTTTCTAAGCTCAAAGCTTTTTCTACTTAATGAAAAACGACTAAATTACACACACAATTCTGACAAAACCGTCTTTGACTCTGTTTGTGTGCAGGGATCCGAACCAGCCCGTTCCCCAGGACACTAAGTTCATTCACACCAAACCCAACCGCTTTGAGGAGGTGGCCTGGTCCAAGTATACACCCAAGGAGCAACTATACCTGCACATCGGTCTGAAGCCCCGCGTGAGGGACCACTACAGGGCCACCAAGATCTCCTTCTGGCTTCAGCTCGTCCCACACCTCCACCACGTCAACGAACTGCTACAGTCCGTGTCCTCCTTCACCCACAGCCCCTCCCTCCCGGACGAGACCCCCTACTCCTACACCCGCCGCCTGTCCAAGGTGTGGCCCCCGAGCAGCACCAAGCACCCGGGGGTCCCTCCTGGCACCCCGCAGCCCCCTGAGTCTGCGCTGGGACAGGGGGGAGGGGAAGAGGGAGTCCGGAGCCCCCCGCCCGAGGACTACTCCACCGAACTCTCCGTCACTATTGCCGTAGGGGCGTCTCTGCTGTTTCTAAACATACTGGCGTTCGCGGCGCTGCTCTACAAGAAGGACAAGAGGCGACTGGAGCACCGCAGACCCCGCCCACTTCCTCCGCCACGGCGTGACATCACAGCGGCGGATGTGGCCGCGCACCTGCAGGGGGAGGGGCTAATGTCGCTACAGGTGAGACATGATCTTCATTTTCACTGTACAATATTGATATTTTACAGTGACATTACACTGACGGTGTACTGCATGCATGTCTATGGAGGAATGTTCAGCAGTTACCATGGTGATGCAGTGCACACAGCCTGAGAAGTTTTAAGATTTAAGTCTTAAAACACAAGAAAAATACAAAATGGATTTAAACACCATATTTTAATGTGCTTGTGATCAGTACAAGCATTCATGGTGCTGTTTAGGTGTTTGACTTCCAAAAGAAAAGGTGACAGTGACTTAACTGAAAAACTGGCTAATGGCTAATGCTAGCTAGATTGTGACTGTACTGTTATTTGAGAGGGACTTGTTTAACACCTGTTGTAGTTAGAACCCAGTTCTTTATGGTCAGATTGTGTTAAAATAAATCTTTGATTAGTCTGACTTGAGTAACAGAGCTTCAGACAGAGCAGTGCCTCAAGTTATCTTCACCCCCATAATGGGCGAAGATAAATGTCACGATCTTGACAAACAGCTTTTCTCCGGGAGCTCTGGCATATACAATAGGGCCCAGGAGAATTTAATAATAAATAAAGTAAAAATAGATTCTGATCTGGTACTAGGAGGTACAAGGTGATTTTTGAGATGCGTTCAAGACGACAGAAAAACAGTCTTGGCTGGTTAGAGGTTTGATCCCACTGTGATCCTATTGTGAGTGAGGTGTGATCCCCACCTTACCTAATTATGTGATTGGTAGTGGTTGGAAAGGGTGTTGATGCAGTTTGGTAGCCACCCCAGTTTCAGTCAGTTCTGACACTAAATTTAAAGACAGGGTGTGTAGTCTGCAGTCTTGCTGTTTAAAAAAAAATACAATCACAACTGAAAATGGGTTGCCAGTACTTTAACCTGCAGATAGAGGACACGTACAAGTTTTTCTCATTCTGAATATATGGACAGGCTATGCCTCATAGGGCTGGGAGATATGGAAAAAAAAAAAAAATTGATTGATCTCAATTTTCAATCTTCTTCCATCTTATTGAAAACATAGACTGGTGGACTTACGGTACAGAGAGCAGGGGGTCAGGATCACAGTTTCTATTTTGTGTTGATAGGACCAATAATTCTAAATTTAAAGTTTGACATTAATTTATACGCTATAGGCAGAAACATGTGCAATGCCCTTGCGTTAAATTAGGTCTTAATTTTCACTCATAAATAGTGAGAAAATAGTGGTTTACGTTCCGTAACTTGGATTATACACAGAGCCAGAGGGAAGGAGACACTGGACTTTTAGTCAAATTTTGCAGATGTAAGTCAAAACTTGTGAAACGCGAGGACACATGAGGAGACATATAGAGACGTGCTGTGACAAACGAGAGAGGGTGACTCCTCCTCATTACCACACACTCTCAGTGCCACAGGACTGGCTGTAGACTTCTCGATTAAAATGCACATACGTTATCAAGAACCTCCAGAATTCACTCTCTGAGCGGCAGAGGCTGCACTAGCACTGATTCATGATTGGCTGCAGGCGCTGGGGTTTAGGTAGTGACGAAGCAGATCAGAGAGAGTCTTTTCTTGGATTTTAGCATTTGAGCATTTGGATATCTGTTATCTATTATGGTGCACGGTATAATATCTGGGGACAGAGATAGGTCAAGTTTATGACATTTAAAACTTTTACTTGCAGTTCCTTCAATTTCTTCATCTTCTTCATCGTCTAGCCATGTGAGTGATTAGCTGTAGTTGGAAAGGCTGATGGCTCAGTTTGGCAGCGACCCCAGTTTCAGTCAGATTTGCTCTCTCTGGTTTAAAATAATATAAGATGCACACACCAAGTATTACTGCCTGATGTATTTTATGAGATATATTCAGGACACATTCACACATATTACATCTCCACAGACATGAGTTTGCCTAAAGCTTCACTTGGTGCATTAAGCTCACTCAGAACCTTCTTACCTTATGCTTTTCACTCTGAAGTTGAGAGGAAATTCTCGTATGACTCGTGAATGGAGAGGATTATATTTGAGTATCCCTCTGCCGCTGATGGAAGCACAGATTTTCACACATTTGTCTTGAAGCTCTGTTTCTTTATCAGCAGAAAGTTCACAGGAATAATCTCACATTATAAGCCTTGTGTATGTAAACCGCATCACTGAATCAGCGCTTGTCAGCAGAATATAGCCAACACGGATACAATATATTGCAAATACACTTTCAGAAATGATTATTGAGTTAGAAAACCATATGTAGCTATAGTACTTTCTTTTTGCAGTGTTGTATTCTTGCAGTAAAATGGGTTTAGTTTCGTTTAGTTTAGTGCATTGTGTAACTTTTCTAGGGGAGGATCTGCCAACCTGTCCAACCATAGAGATTAGAGATGGGAGATGTATCAGTTCCAGTATCGGTATCGGTATATTGATACAGTTTGTCTATATTGTATCAAATGATATCTATCTGGTACCGATATTCAGTACCGATATTGTTGGTGTTGCCCCATTTTCCATGTGTCCTTTTTGAACAGACTAATCAAAATGGAAATAAAAGAGCGTTACACGGCTGTACGTTTACGCTAACATCTAACAAATGATTTTATATTCCAGATAAACACATTTTGTTATTATTTTTACAGAGGTGAAAATTTAACTCGTGATCTTTGTTCAACTTCAGATAAATGTGTGGGGCTGCTGTGGAAGGCTAAATATCTGTATCGCCAAATACCAGTTATCGGCCACAGCAGCAAGCCAAAAATTGGATATTGGCAAAAAAAACCCAAAAAAAACATATTGACCCATCCCAAATTGCTTTCCCTAGAATGTTCCACAGTATGACATTAAACTTATCTGCTTCTAAAGAGACAAGCAGGTGAAACAGGTCAGATCTATGGAGAGACTAGTCTGCTCACAGTCAGAATGGAGTCAGTTTTTTGGAAGTCGTTTTCAAGCCGTAAAAACATCCGTATTGATATAAATGCTGGATGGGTACGTTTAATGCCATGTTGTGGGACATAACGCTTCAGCAGATCCAGCAGCCTCCTCAGCCTCTCCACTTCCTCCTGGTCGAATGAATCTAATATAGTATAAAACACTGGTGCGTTGTTCCCATGTACCGCATTTATTTGCCTGCTTCCTGTGGGTGGCTGGCGTCGTCCTGGTTGGTGTCTCGGTGAAATCACTCCCCAGGGGCACGGGTTTGTTTTATTAGTTCCACTGGGTAAACAGAGCAGTGGGGAGGTGCTTGTGGGAGGCTGGTGCTGGGTTTGTGCACTGGAGATATGAAGATAATGTTAGACTGTGGGCGTGTTATTACTGTCAGCCGGATTGTCTTGTAGAATATTATTGAGATTTAAGTCCTCATTTCACACTCTTCTAAGTATATTTTCACTTTTGGAGCTTTTACCCATGTTTTTGAAGTATCTCTTTAAACAAAAAAAATGCATGCTTTTACCTGATGGCAGCATCTACTTTTCTTCATGGTGATAAAAAAAAAAAAATTGAATACCATACTGTGAAATGGATACAATGCATTATCCATGGAAACAAGCAAGTGATGTAGCCTGCTCCAGAAAAGTTACATAGTGAACTATTAAAGAAGACATTTTGTGGTTGTGTCTGCTATATAGTTATGATCTATGACACCTGTGGATCATTATGTTATAATTTGGAAGTTTTTAAGCTAAAACATCTTAACAAAAGAAACGTGAGGTGCCCAGTGGGAGCCGACGTCGCCGTAAACATCATCACAACAAAGAGCCGTACACCTGTCCGCACCTCCGATGGATAGCTGCAGCGAGTAGCAGATTTTTTTTTCCTGCTGCTGAATCATACGCGTATCACCGATTTAAAAAAATAAAATTGGCGAACAAAGTAAGTACAGTGGGCGTGTACCGGTGGCTGTGAAAACGGGGGTAAATCGGAACAATGACGTCTTGAATACAGGAGAACAGATATTACTCAAACATACATGAATCACTCAAAATACAATTTGGAGAGGGTAACTGAGAAGGGAAACAACTATAACATAGTTAAAAGCTCTAAAAAATCGATTTTGCACAGTAGCGCCTCTTTAATATAAAACAACCGGTCAATTTTTTGTTCAAAACTGCAGAACTGATAGGCCCCTGGTTTTACATGGATTTTACTTAATTCATAATTAACAATTTACTGATTCAAACTTAGTAACTGTGTATATAATACCCTAACTCCTAACCTTACCCTGATAAACACATCGCAGTGAATAATGAGGATGCTCTGAATGCATAAGGTAAGTGAGGAATCACTTTGAACCACTGCAAACCGTATAAAATCTAGTTCTGTTTTTAAAGTTCATAAAACAGTAAAAATCAAGTACAGCGCCTTTAAAACTATTTCAATCTTCCACCAAAACTCGACTCCCCAGGCTCAGCTTTATACAGCACCTTTCTAATGAAGAGTGTGGAGTGATCGTACCATAATGATTGTATCCAGTGACCTCCACGTATTGTCAGAGTCCCTGCCCTTTACTAAAGCTCTTGTTCAGGTCTCAGGAGGGAAATACCATCTGCATCGTGAGGTTATTAATGATCAGGTGTAAATAAAGAGATTCCAGGCAGGAGAATTAAACAGTGTTCCCGTGAATAGTTTATATTCTGGGGGAATCATTTATCCCCTGGGCCTAAACAACAGTAAAGTGAAGACGGTAAAGCATGTTTGAAAGAGAATGCAGTTGTGTTTTAATAAACCAATAAGTGTCTCTTCATCGTTCAGAAATTTTGCACAAATCCTGTGCTCACAAAATAAGGTCGTTAAAAGTATCAAAAATCAGATACTAATCGATACTTGAAACTAGTACTGAAACTAGATACTCATTTGAGCAGGTATTTATACTAAAAAAGTCACATTCACAGGACAGAAATGAACATTATATTGAAAAATACCACAACGATAATAAAAACACTCTTTATTTAGACAATAGGATGTCATTAAATGGTAGTACTTTCTTTTATATTATATGTGGCCTTAGACAATAGGATGTCATTAAATGGTAGTACTTTCTTTTATATTATCATGTGGCCTTTTATCTGTGTAATCCCTCAGTCGTCCAAGTAGGTTCCATAGTGGAGCTATACTAGTCTATATGGTCTTATACTTGTTCTGATACAGCTCAAGTTCATTCTAAAGCTATTCAGGAAAGGATTATTTCTGTCCTGTGAATGTGACTTTTTCAGTATTGATACCTGCTCAAATGAGTGTCTAGTTTCGATACTAGTTTTTGTATCGATTAGTATTTGATTTTCAATAGTTTGGACAACCCATGGATAATTAAATGCCACACTGTAGAACAGTTTATATAGAGCATTAACATCTCCACGATGACAAGCAGGTGGCAGATACAAAGTTACACTGTGCACCTTTAAAATAACTGCATGTTGTGAACACTTTGGGCCTGTAGTGAATGAATGAAACAAGGAACTGTGAAAAAGAATCAGGTACATTAAAACGTTACAAGCCCTTCCTGGAGAGGGATGACACCACCTCATGACATCAGCATGTGAAACAGTTTTTGACCTTTTAGAAGATGGAATGAATATGCAGAACTAGTATTATCACAGTCTTAAAATGGCAAAATTGCCAGTCAGTATCAATACTCAATCTGAAGTTAGGTCTGTAATATATTAGTCTAGATCAAGACCATTCTAAAACTGTTCAGGAAAGATTCAATTTTGTCCTCATTATGAAGTTTTTTTAATATCAATACTTCAAATGAGTTCTTGTTTTGATACTAGTTTAATTTCAATTAGTATCTGAGTATCTTTTGACAACCCTCTGCAGGATTACTCATACATGCCCCAATCCACCAAAACACAACTCCATGTATGTTTTTGATGAGGAAACAAACTGATAACACAACTGAAACTTAAAACCTAAAACATAACTTGGCGTGTGCCCTTTAAGCTCAGTGTTATCTGAGGTCAGACTGTATAGTGACTGAGCCCAGAAGCTGCCCGTGGAGTCTATTCCATCATTTCTCTTCACGACAGGCACAATGTTCAGGAGAACCAAATTACCTCCTTTTCAGCCTCATCACCGCTCCCTCAGATCCCTACGCCCGAGTCCCCCTATACGCCGGGCTAAACGTGACGCGCATCTCCACTCTGACAAATGCTTCTAATGAGCTATTGAGACTAATAAGGCTTTTAAATCATTCCATGCTCTTCTCTGAGAATAACTGCCTATAAGAGCATCTGAATGTTCTCTTACTGCAGTGTTGAATACCACAATGGGTGTATATCTGAGACTTTTGTAGGATAGTGTAAAATGGTAATACGGCTTTATGATGGTGTGAAAAGTACAGGATATTAAAGTTGCAGTGAATGACTAGGAGCTGCCTGCTGTCATAGTTATGTCTGATTAAAAAGTCTGCAGTCGGAGCTAACTTTAAAGGTGAGGTATTGTACAAAATTGACTCCTTATCAGAAACATACCTGAAGTTGTGTTTTTGCTTCGTTCTTGTTTCATTAAGCCATTCATAAAAATTAGTCTTCTCTGAGCACTCAGTCATTGGAAACGTAGGCATTATGTTAAGTTATCGGTGTTGAGTATCGAGTCTGTTCCTTAGTATCAAAATCAAGGTTGAAATTTTAGTATCATGACAACACTCATCCCAAGGTGTCCAAAAGCATGTTTGAATGAGAATTAAAGCCACAAGAATGCATCATGTGTGTTCTTTAAAGGAGACGTATCGTGCAAAATCAACTTTTATGAGCTTTTAACCAGCTTATAATGGGTTACCCTCATCATCAGCTGTAACAGAACTGTATTTTGATTGATTCACGCATGTTTAGATAATCCTTTATTGTCCTACTTTCACTTCTTAGGTGCTCAAAGATTTTCAGTTTTCACCTATCCCCCATCTCCGCCCACCACTGGGGGAACAGGTTTTACATGTGCTAAAAAAAAACATCAAATAAACTTGCAGATGGTCTACGCCCCCCAGTCTCCATCTGCTACAGCACTGGGTCAGGCACAGAGGTTAGTACTTTTGCCTGATAACAAAAAGGTTCCAGATTTAATTCCCAGACTGAGTGAGGGCTTTTTGTGAGGAGTTTGCATGTTCTCTCCATTTCTATGTTTCCTCTGGGTGCTTCTGCTGCCACTATCAGTAAAACACAATAAGGACTTCCCACCAGCAGAAACTTGTGTACTTAAAGATACACTATGGAACTTCTGGTGGAGGTTCTGCCATCGACTTGTCTCCATGGAGATGTTGTTGCTTAGCTAAAACCTAGCTAAAAAAATTCTCCTAGCTAAAAGGTGGCACTGTGGATCCTATGTGCTAGTGCTCATGTCCCTATAAAAGTAAAAAGGTAGTACAGGTCCTGCTAAGCTGAGAGGTCACTGTTTCTTACCGTGTCAATATTTTGGACTGTGGTTGGTGGAGACGTGTGTTGGGAAACCCTTAAAACTTGCCAAGCGAGTTATAATAGACCATCTTCACCTCTACACCACCCTCCTTTTATATTTTGTGATGCTCTGTGGCTAATGCTAACCTGTGTGTTGAAATCATAGACATATAATTAGTAGATGTGGAATTCAATACTCATTCTATCAACCACTTAGCAACTTGGCTAGTCCAGGAAGATTTTGGAACACCGGAGCCAGTTTTTCCTATAGCCATTAGCATTAGCCCTCCAAAACTGTAAATTATGAGTAATTAAGAGTCAGCTGATACAAACCCATGGACCACATTTACGTGAGGTTAAAGGCTCGATAAAAGTCATTCTCGAGTGTGTAAATCTTTTGATGTTTTACTTTAGATAATAATTAGCGTGTAAAACTGCCATCTGAGCTAACGGCTAACCAAGTTTCATTTATCCGGTAAACATTTAGTGACCACTAGACATCCTCTCTCCACACATTAAGTTGTATGTGAGGGAGCGTTCGGTTTGACATAACTCCAGGTAGCATGAGCTAGCCAAGTGATCGTGTTGTTGCAACTGCCAGAGACAGAGAATTTGGTTGAAATTTCATTATGTTCCTGTTCATTTCTGCTTCCAGTTGTCTCCATTTAGCAATTCAGAATGTATTTGTTCAGAAACTTTTAAAGGGTCTTTTAAAGGAGTATACTCCTTTGACTACCTCTCTGTGTGTTCTTGCAGGTGAAGCAGCTGGACTGTGACGCAGCCTCGGCGGACGAGCGCAACAACGCCTTGCACCACCACACGCTGGACACGCTGGACGCCCTGGACGGTTTGGACACCCAGGACATCTACAGCACCCTGGACACGGTGCGCCTGACCTGCCCGCCCGACTACACCCTGACGCTACGCCGCTCCCCGGACGACGTGCCCCTCATGACCTCCCTGAACCCCGGATCTCTGCCCGTCACCCCAGGCTCCCACCCGGTTACCCCGGCCACGCCCATGACGCCCATGACCCCGGCATCCGTGGTGGGCATGAGGCACCCCCCTCACCAAGGCTACTCCCACCACAGCCCCTACAGCAACACGCACCTGCCGCACACGCACATCTCCACGCACACACACTCCACCACGCGCGTATAACCATGGCAACACGCGCGCCTAGACACGTATGGGGCGACATTTGTGCCGAAAAGACCCAAAATAGAAGTTAAGTTTTTGTTCAGCGTTGAATATAGTAAAAATATTAGTTAAAATAGTCTGAAATTCAGGATATTCATCTTGTTTTAAGTAGTACTACTTAAGATTTATTTGGCTAGAAGGTCTTCATTCTGAAGGAGACATATGCAAAATCAACTTTTAAGAGCTTTTAACCATGTTATAATTGTTTTCCCTTCTCATTTCACCACTTGATTTGGAGAAGGGATGTCCAAACTATAGCCCAGGGGCCTATTGTGGCCCTCAGACCAATTTTTGTTGACCCTCAGGGGCCCTGCTGAATTGGCTCAAATGATGATAAACAGTACTTTTTACAGCAAATTTAAGTAGTTCTGCCACTACAGTGTCAATAACATCTTATTGCTTTGTGATACAGACCTCAATTTTGTGTTTCAAGTCTTA
Source organism: Periophthalmodon schlosseri (assembly GCA_000787095.1). NCBI lineage: Eukaryota > Metazoa > Chordata > Actinopteri > Gobiiformes > Gobiidae > Periophthalmodon > Periophthalmodon schlosseri. Next base: position 8,316 of record JACM01011970.1, on the reverse strand, counting down.
TGAAAAGTACAGTGGCTCTGTCAAAACTATGTACTATGTGAAAGACTCGCTGTAGTGACCACTGGTCTGTGGCCCTCTGCTTCAAATATGTTTCAGTGAAAAAAGTTTGGACTTTGCAAATTCCCATTTTCCCCTACCCCCCATACACGCCCAATGTGATATACCGTAAAGGGGCAGGCAGAAATCTGACCTCGAATGCTTTTTAAGTTGTTTCAGATCAATAATGTGATTTTAACTATATTATAACTATACAGCAGATATGAGCACAGTATGTCTTCTTTAAAATAATGTTTTTTCTTTTTTCAAGTAAAAATATTAACCAGTGGAGAAAGGATTTTTACTTATCAAGTACTTACTACTCTGGTCAGTCTTTTTGCCTGTAAGAAAAAATACTTTGGACTGACTTCAAACATAAAGAATATACAGACCCATTAACTAGATAAATTCTAAATTGTTCAAACTACTCAAATAGTTATATTCTGAATTCAGGGCATTTTAAGTAATATAGAATTTCTTGTTATGCTGAGTAAGTGTGAGGATTTATTTGGACTCATTTATCTTTGCAACAGGACAGAACCAATGTGAATAAGAAGATTTATCATATACTTTCTAGCATTGTAATACAAAACTTAAAGCTATACCATTTTTGCTAAAGATTAAGGGCTTTACATTCCATTATGGTTATGAATAACTTTAATATAAATGTTCGTATCCCTGCTCTTGTCAAATTTCGTATGACACGGGTGATGGCAGATTAGGTGCTTGTTTTCCTCCCGTAACATTAATCCCATTTATGATTTTTGACCTTCAGACTTTCGCCGTGTTCTCATTGTAAGGTCTGCTCTGGCTGACTTTCTTTTGCTTCGGTGAAAAATTATACCTGCACAAGCATGGCAATCCTCCAACAAATCGATTTTTGTAGGATTGAAGTTAGCAATACGGTAGTGCATTTCAAAACACAGAATTGGTCCTAGAAACTTCAAGACCCAGCATAAGCCCCATTCACACACAGTTCCCAATAAATGGCAGAGTACAAAATGCCAGAAAACTCAGCAGTGACCCCCATTCACACACGCACCAGTCCCAGAACATTTCCGGGTCTGCTTTGTTCAAACATAGCAGGTCATATAATCATAAGAACTAAAAAGTTATAATCGTGACAATTTTAGAACCAAAAAATATAATCAGTTCATTGTGTCCTCAAAAAATGTAAATCTATAAATTGCTTTTTACGAGGCTGTTCACATACTGGAGGAATGGTGAGGTGTAAAATGATGTGAATGAAAGACAACAAAGGATTTAACTTTTTTTCTGTTCATGGTGTCAGTTATCATGAACAATCTTAAAATCCCACTCCAGATATGTTGCTTGGGATCCAGAATACACACTTCTTCATTACTTTACGAAGATGTGAGTCTGGTCATTGGTGAATCTCGCCGTTTTCTAATGGATGTGATTGACAGGTGGATTAGCCAATCAGGGGGGAAAAAATATCACTGAGGACTGAAAATCATTGTGGATTTCTGCAGAATCAATGAGCTAAGCATTAAAATCTATTAATCTGAGGTGAGATTAGATTTTATTTGTAAATCATAGGTGACCAATGAGCTCCTCCGTTTCACATGTATCGCTGAAAAAACCCCAAAACTGATCTGATTGCACGATATCATTTGACTAGGCTTGAGACACAGCGGAGGGCGTGGGGATTAGACTGATATCAGTCTGTATAAAAAATACAGAGATCTCATTCTGAAGTTGCCAGGCAACCAACTATGGGGATTTAGTTATGAACAATTAATGACATTGTGAAGACCTCAGCTACAGTGACACAAGTGACCTAAACCTGAGAAACGACTCATAACATTGTGACAGGCTAAGAACAGTAATAAGCTAGTATAAAAGAGAACTCTCATTTGACAAGCTAATGCTAATGCAGTTGATCTCTGCATCGCTTGCTAACGGTATAACATTCATGCTATTTTTGCAGCACTTTGTCTAGCTGCTACTTTACATAGCAACGAATATTTTTCCAATTCAAACTGAGCCACCAAAGTACCTAGCTAAAAAGCTAAGCTAAAATGTGAATCCATCAACATCCACAGCACTGAAATGAGCTGAATTTTAGTATTTACCAACTTGTAGCAGTTATAGATAGCTAATACCTTATTTAATGATGACTTCTTTTCTACTTTCTTTAAATGGTTCATTTGGTATATTTTGGCACGAATGTCACTCCATAGCCATAATACAGACACATGACACAAGAGACTTAAATACCTCTACTAATTACCCTGCAGGATTGTTACCGAGTGAACGAACAAGAGACTTTTTAACTGTAGCAGACTGGAGAAGCTGTCAGCTGTGTGTTGCATGATGGGAAACGGAGTCCAAAGTGGCAGATGCAGTTTTATGCATCGTTCAGACATCCAACTTTGGTTAAAAAACACTGGATTTCTGCTTTTTCTACACCGAGAGAGAAAGGGAATAATTGTGGATAATTTGGTAACATTTGGAGAGCGCTGTAGAGGAGACGTGCCAAGCAGTGAAGACACACAGACTGCGGAATTCGACTTGAACAACCTGTGAAATGTGAATGTAGCAATTTCTTTTTATTTCCATTCAAAAAGATCAAAACGGCCGCAATCTGCCAAGGATCAACCTAAGCTGAGGAGACGGAAATTCAGTTGCGGAAGGAGACGTCTGAACAGGCAGAGAGCGGAGAGGGGATTAGCTAACAACATTAGCGGTGGGAAAAGTTAGCAAAGCCGGTCCAATAAAAGAGGGATTAAAGTCAAAAACGATTGGGCGATACGGAATACAAAGTGTGCCAAAAGAGTCAGGAGCTAGCTTGACGGGCCGCTTAACGTCTCAACCGATCGTGTATAACCAGCTCCCCTGTTCAACTCTTGTAAATAGAATGGAAAGATACAGATGAAATATTATATGGTTTATAGCATTTACCTTGCTCTTGCATTAAAAAATACATGACTTATTTAACCACATTATTGCTTTCATTTCAAATATTAATATATTCTTGTATAGATGTCCGAAAAGCGTGGCTGGTAGTTTTCGATCTCGCCCACTGTAGTATGTACACAGTACCGTTTGTTTTCATTGAGGAAGGCTATATTTGCTATGCACAGCCATTCTACTGTATGTAAGCAATTGTTTAATATAGGATTTCTTTCTACCATCGTGTCCATTCATTTGATTATACTGAGCTAGTACTGTGTAGATAATGCAACTTAGGTTCGATGATTGAACACCAGCCAGATTCCATCCCCCCATGTCCTATCCCTATCTTCCCCGTTCCCAAAAGTTAGCCTGAAGAATTGAAAATATAGTTTCTTAATTTGGGAAGTGTCTAGAGAGGCAGGCGTGTGACTCAAAAATAATGGAATGGTCCAGAAGAGTGCTTGGGGGTGCTATTGTAAAGTGTATGTGGGGAACCAATAGCAAAGAGGTCACATTTCGGAACAGTGCCAAGCGGAGTCTGTTTGTTGTTGAACTCATAACGGCATTATAGTTGTGCTCATGTCAATGGCTCTAAATGGTTCTATGGTATCGCTGTAACGGAATCCGTCACCGCAGCTATGCTCAGAACAAAGGCAGAAGGAGACATTAAGCTTCTTGGGTTTTGTCCACATTAATGCATTTGCGATTTTACATATCGTGTCTATACTTTTAAATCATTTTACTAAGACAGGAGGGCAGTGAACAAACTTAGCTAACTTAGAATGAACCTAACTAAAAACAGATACTTCATACTTTAAACAACTCGGGTGTGTTGGTTTCAGTGTAGTTAGCTTCTCCCTTCAAACAGATAAAAGACAGTGATTACAGAACCTTGTCAGAACTGAAGAAGCCTGTAGTATGGGTGGCGATATATTCACTTTAAAAAACTTTTGCCCAGTTGAGAGAATTCAATTTTCTTTCGTGATGGAACCTGCTTGGACGGTGAGGGATTATAGAGATATGTAATGTTCAAGATCTGGCTTTTGTAGGTTTAGCTTCTGTTTTGACCCACTTTGGACCTAATTTAGTACAGGTTTAGGCCTATTATAGCCCTTCTTGGGACCGGTTTTTATTGTAGACCAACAATGCGTATAGGGTTACTTGGTGTGCAAAGTATGAGAGCCAATGTTTTAGACCAATAAGATGCTTGAAACCAGACAAAATTTAGACATGTTCTGGTTTTGTCTTAATTTTTGTCTGGTTTTAGTGCTTATCTACAATGAATGTGACAATTTAGTGAAGAAAAAATGAACCAAACTGTAAAGACATTTTGGCACCATAAAACTGGCAAGGCTCTATAAAAGACTTTACTCATAATGGCCTTAGTTTGTCATAGATTATGGTCTTAGTCTTGGTTTTTCCTTGGTTTTGACCTCGTCCTAATGGTTCTTGGAGAGCCATAGCCTATTTTATGAGACAGCACAGGTGAGAACATTTTTGAGAAATACTCCAAGACATTGTCAGTAGTTTGAATTGATTCAACAATTTAGTTTGGCTTTGTTGATTTTATTGTTGTATGGCAAAGAATTTTCCCCAAAATATATTGCAGAAGAACATGGAAATCTGTCACGTGGACAATTTTGAGGATTCTTTGGGTCTGACAGGGTTTGCAAGTCATTGCCTATATCTGTCTGAAGGGAGGAGCTAACTAAGCTAAAACGAACACACCCTAGTTGTTTACAGTCCATTGAACTACCGTAAGGTGTGAACTATCACCTGAAACATATTTTGCATACTCTTCCTGCCCCTAATGGATGACCTAACTTCTTTTAGCATGATGTGAATTTAGTTAGAGCTCTCATTTAAAGCAGTGACTTACAGAACCTTCTCAGAACTGAAGAAGCTACTGGCTACATGACTGGTGAAACGTATTCAGACTTTGGTATAAATCTTATTCAGGAGATACTACAGTAAGTGCTATATTTGCTATGTAAGGGAAGACAAAATCCATCAAGTATTAATAAGGACACTACATGCATTGTACAGCTTTGTCTCCAAACATAACCGCATTAGCGTGGACCCGCCCCACAATCCACTGTCCTCCATTTGGCTGAGGCGGAAAAACTTTGAGAATAAATTACCCTCTCATATTTAACTCAAACAATATTAAAATAAAACTGCTACACAGGCGGATTTTTAATGGTCAAAAGCAGCATTTGGTGATTCGGAGAGAGACGAAATGTGCTGACCCGTACGAAGCCACCGCCCCGGCCTTTCCGTTTTATCATAATGAATTTCACCAGATCAATCCCGGGCCGATCCATACGCAGAAGTCATGTATCCGAGATGGAGCACATTTGGGTCTGTCAGAGGAGATGACTGATGCTGTCTGCGGCGGATTCAGTTACAGCGATCATACCATCCCTGTGTGCGAAAGAAAAAAGATGGAAGAGATACTTAGCCGAAAAGAGCTGTGTTTCCATATTGTGTTTCTGCATGTGCATTTGGTGCTATAGACCCTTAATAATTGAATCGAAATTGCAATTTGAGTTGGCGCAAAATGAAATCGCAAAGGCTGACATTATTTAGATGATGGAATGTCCTCTGCAAAGGTCTTGTACCTGTAGTTTAGACCTCAACATGGGAATCTTGTATTGTTGTTTATGGCAAGGCAAAGCAAATTTATTTGTATAGCACAATTCATACACAAAGTAACTCAAAGTGCTTCACAGAATAAGAAAGACATTAAAATCACAATACAAACAAATTAAATTATAAATAATCATCATAAAATACACATTAAAAGAGAAGAGTGCAGAATAAAAACCTCTCAGTCATATGCACAGCGAAACAAAACCGTTTTGAGTCTGGATTTAAACATTGTCAAAGTTGAGGCCTGTCTCACATCTTCAGGAAGACTGTTCCAGGTTTTAGCTGCATAAAACTGAAATGCTGATTCCCCATGTTTAGTCCTGACTCTGGGCACCAGCAGGAGGCCGGTCCCTAAAGTCCTCAAAGTGTGAGATGGTTCATATGGCACTAACATGTCTGAGATGTTCTTTGGTGCTGGGCCATAGAGAGACTTGTAACAAGCAGAGCTGCTTTAAAGTCTATTCTCTGAGCCACAGGAGCCAGTGCAGAGACCTGAGCACAGGACTTATGTGCTCGTACTTCCTGGTTCTAGTTTATCACCATGTTTAAGTCTTCTCTCAAATGTTATTGCCTCTGGAGTTGTTTACAATGTGCACTCTCAACGGAAACCTACTTTTTGAAATATCGCAATGACAATTTTTATTTTATTTTTATTTTTTTCCAAAATCAGCCCTGCCTTTCAGTGTGTGTAACAGAATAGCTACATTCTTAAAGTTGGTACAGGGTGATAACATTGGCTGTAATGTATTTTCAATGGGGACTGTTAGCGTTAGCCAGCAACACGGCAAATTATGAAAAACCAGGGCTGACAACCATTCAGCCACACGTAACATCAGAAATGTCCGAAAACATTACTGTGTAGAAGTGTTTAGCTTAGTTTTTTGACGTAGCAATTAGCGCCAAAATTAGCATCAAAGCTAACAACCATGATATTAATGTTTCTTAAATTTAATGTGATACTGAACAAATCACACCAATTATAGTTTGACTTTTTTTTCATCAAGCACCAAAAATAGACCTGTCACGATAACAAATTTACGATTTAGCAATTTAGCCACGATATGGCTACGGAGACATATTGCGATAAACGATAAGACTGAAACTACTTTATGCCACTAATTAAGATTTAAATAATGCAAGATAATCCCCGTAAACCATTTTTAAATAGACTGTTTCATTAAAAGACATGAGCTGCAACAAATAAATAACAAAATGAACCAATAATTAGCCATAAAAGGGGGTTTTTCACCCGTCCACAGCTCAAATCTCATCATATTACAACAAAAATCCCCCCAGTTTTGCAAAGAAAAATTACTCACGATAAATACTGAGACCCAAAATATATTAGTTGATAATTATCGTAATTATCGTGACAGGCCTAACCACAAATGTACATAAATTTGTTAACTTTTTATTGATATTGACATCAACTACTTGTCGGAAAATGTTAAATGTCAAATTATATCAACAAACAGTGGTCAAAATTTAGTCAGATTTTGCTGCCTAGTTAAAGTGAAAGTTGAAAGAAAGTCAGTTTTTGGGTTTAGGGTCCAAAAACTGTTTAAGTTTTTGTTTTGTCCGGAATGTTCCACAGTGATCTCCATGACTCCACCAAACTAAGTATTCTTGGCAATAAAAATGCATGTAATTGAACCAGTGAAGGATGTTTAAAACCATACTGTGGAACATTCCAGGCAAAGCATTAACATTTACATGAGACAACTGATGGACACTGCACCAGAAAACTCACACAGTATAGCCTTTGTTTAAAAAACTACCCCCAAGAAGTACAAGGTATAACTCATTACTTACTGTAGTATTAATCAGTTAGGCCTGAAAGGTAAAACAACCCCTTGGATGATCAGTTACAGTAAAAAATGTGAAATAGTTAGAAAGTGCTGACTCCACAGAGCTCGGAGTTCTTCGTGCCCAGGCTTCAAGCACAGGAGACGCTCTCATTAAGATGGGACTCAAATATTCGTTCATCTTTTTGCCAAACTGTAAATGTGTTGTATATTTTATGAAAACACAGCTCTGGTTCCCCCCTCCCCCTTGCCCCGCCCCCCTCCAGGCTCATCTGTGTGTCTGTATCTGAGCTCTATGTAACCTCCACGTCCTCTGTAACTCCACCTGACATTTTTGTTCGTCTACTGAATACAGAAAAGAAAGCTGAAAAAATGCGGATGGCAAAGAACTTTTTTCAAAATGATATAAAAATAATATTTAGAGGAAGTTTGATTTGAATAGTTTTTTCATATGGGTTTATGACTCAGCGGGTGGCTGGATTGTGTCAAGCATAAAACATTTCTGCTGCATTTTTGAAAATAAAATATCAGTATTTTACAAGTTATGAGCTTTCAGTGTGTCTTTTATATGTGTGCTTTATTGTAACAAACAGTTTTTAACCGTTAATCTACAGATGAAATGTTTAAATATGTTTGAATCAGCTCAAACAGAATTCATTCATGAGATTCCGTTGTGCTGACTTAAGCTGTTAGTTAAAGGTGTCACTTTTTGGTGGCACCTGCACGTCTCCATGGAGAAATTTATTGCATTGCTCAGAATGTTTCACAATATGGCATTAAAGTGTTTTTGTTGCTCAAAAATACCATGAAAAACAGATATTCTTACTGTCAACAGACTTGCTTTTCAACAGATCTGACCTGCAACTTTACTTGGTGGCATCAACTACTACTACTACTACTACTA
>JACM01077204.1:0-12465 GCA_000787095.1 Periophthalmodon schlosseri | reverse complement strand
GATGTCTGGTAGGTCTGGTAGGGGTGTAGATGATGCTCAAATATTCTTTATAGACACCATTCACAAATATCTGGAGACCCCAAACACCATCTCCTGCTCCTGTTTGCCGATATTAGTACTACTACCTGAGCCTGAGTATTTGTGTTCTTCTCTCTCTTTAACCCTGTTCTAATGTGATGAAATGTTCCGCAGTGGGACTTTCACCCTGTTCTAATGAAGTGTCCTCCTCAAAAACACATCTGCGCATGTGTCCTGTGGTTAAGCTGTGAAATATTTCTGTTACTGTTAAATCGGATGTTTTTAAAATTCTGCAGACGGTCATGAGCTCAGAAATCATCTTTTTAAAAATGCGTTTGAATTTGTGCTTTTTATAGAGACATGGATGATGCTAAAATATTCTTTATAGACACCATTCACAAACATCTGGAGACCCCAAAAACAACCGCCAGGCACCTGTTTGCTGATGTTTCTTCTGCTTTTAACACCATGCAGTTCCACATCCGTGCAGAGAAGTTATCCGCACGCTTCCATCTGGACCATCAGCTTATTTTATAGATCACAAGTTTCTTCACTTATAGATCACGGAGAATTTTGGTAAACAATACACTGTTAGATGTTGCCCTCACTTCTACAGGAAGCCCCCAGTGGTGTGTTTTACCTCCTCTTCTGTATATCTTGATTAATTTCGATTCATAATTTTTTGAGTTAACAATATTTTAAATTTGAGCCTTGCACGTATGACCCAAAAGCTGATTTTTTTTTTGATAATTGCAAGTAAATAGAGAGCTGGGTGTAGATAGGGGGTAGGTGAAAACAGGAATTTTCTGAGCGCTCAAGCCTCAAATGCAGGACAATACAGGATCACTCAAACATCAAAATACAACCAAGTAAGGTAATGATGAGGGAGCGCTGTTATAACATGATTACAATCCCAGAAAAGTTAATTTTACATAATATGTCCCTTTTAATGCCATATTGCAGAACATACGCTGAGCAATAATGTCATGGTAACGACGTAATAAAATGACATCGTGAGGTAATCCCGTTTGCCTCCTCTCGGACTGATTGCAGTCTTTGACCCCGTCTTCTCGGCGACGGAAAAAGCTGTGGTCTGACTGATCTGATGTTTCGTGTTCACCGGCCCCGTCTCCGCTCCGTCTCTTACCCCGCGACGCGCACTCATGTCTGGGTGCGGCGCTTTCGTTGTCCCGGCTCAAAGCGCTAGTAAACGCCGCTCCGTGCCCCCTCGCCACTTTAATCAACACCACAGGGCCGGCCCACATCGCACGAGAGGAAACACAGGGAGAACGCAGAGGAGCTGAGGTCACAGTTGTAAGTTGAGAGAGACAGAAGCATGGGAAAAACAAGATGGCGACCGTTAACAGATCCTGCATGCTCCCTGTTAGCTCGGGTAATGGGGAAAGTAGTGAAGAAGACAGAATTTCAGTTTGATTAAGGTTGGTACAGTTAAATTTTATTTTTCTACTAAACATCAGCTGTCCAACGTTTAGTTTAGCATAGTTTTAGTTCGCCATAAAAGACACTTCTTGGAAAACCTGGTGCAGAATGTGTGGGGTGACTATAGACTATATATAAATGGGCATAGCTAACGAAATAGAAAGCGATCGTGGGCTGCGCTTCCGACTCCATTGACTCTGGCTCCAATTCACTTTACACTGAAAAATGTTGTCCCTCTCTCCGTAACTGCTGCAGTGAGTCTCGTCATTTTGGTCTTAAAATGTTCATATTAACCTGCTCTACATGATCCTGGTTTTTATTTAGCCATTTTGTCTGTAAATCAAGATATGAACATTACTAACAGACAATTCAGGCGCCTTCTTTCCCCAAGGTTGCTCCTGTTAGCGTTAGAAACAGGTTTGATAGACAGCATTGCGAGCTCTTTGGTTGCTATGATACTTATGGTCGGAATTCCAAATATGGAACTTGGCTCCAAATTAGCCGCTATAACTGCTCCAGCCTCGATGAGCTTCATTTGACTGGAGCCGAACGCTGTGGGTGACGTCACACTCGCTTAGTCCACTTCTTTATACCATCTATGGGAACAACAGTGGCTCAGTGGTTAGAACACTTGCCCTCCAACCCGAAGGTAGGAGGATTAATTCCCATTCAGACCAAGTTCTGTTGTTGTGTTCTTAGGCAAGACACTTCACCCGCCTTGCCTAGCATGAATGTGGAGAGTGTGGTTGATGACGCAGATGTATTTTTGAGCAAGAAAAATGGCAGTATTTTTAAAAAAAAAAGAGACATTTAAAGGTCCCATATCACACTATTTTCTGATCTGTTCTAATGTTGTTTCCTCATCACAAACAGACCTGGAGTTGTGTTTTGTTCCATTCACAGATGTTTAACACACAAACCCTGTATATTTAGGCTGTGTTCTTCTATCAAACTGAAAACACTCTGTTCCACCTTGTGATGTCATGTGGTAATGCAGGAAGCGCTCCAGACACCGTCACTAGAATCATTTGGATGATTCCAGCTCTGGATTTGCCAATCTCTACTGAACTTAAGGTACAAAGAGCTGTTAACTTGAGAACTACCGCTTCATGACATCACAAGGTGGAACAGAGCATTTTGAGCTTTGGAAATGCAGACAGACTAATAATAAAGTGTTACTCAAACGTGTGTGAATGAAACAAAACACAACTCCAGGTCTGTTTTTGATGAGGTAACATTATTATAACAAGACTTAAAGCTCACACAATACAGGACTTTCAAGTTTAATTCCATACTGAGGAATAATTTAGGCAAAGCAGTAACATCTCAAGGACGACAGGCAGGTGGACCTCATACCAGAGAGGTTACGTAATGCTCCTTTATAACATGCATAAAGTTTAAAATGTTTGGGTAATAATCTCATCTACAGAATTGCCTAAGTTAGTTCATTTGAGATCTGCAACACATCGCCGGGCTTCATCTTCTCTTTAAGGGCCTTCCAAAATGTTAAACCTGTGACTGACGTGTGAATCGGAGCCAATTTGATTCTCCATCGGGAGCCAAATGTCAATGATGTCCTGAGGGTTTCAGTCTCTCTCGGGAAATTAGAGCCGCTCCTATAAATCCTGCCACATAATGAGACAAAGATACTGCTCTTCGTCATAAAACCGCCATTCCTGTGGGCGCTTCCTGTTCGGACACACACACTTCCTGCTCAAGTGGCAGCAGAGGTCAAAGGTCATCACCGGGGTTGACCGCTGTGGATCTTTGGGACATTAGACATTTGTTGTTGCACATGGTGATGATGGTTTTTCAACACTTGTGATGTCATGTGGTAATGCAGGAAGCGCTCCAGACACCGTCACTAGAATCATTTGGATGATTCCAGCTCTGGATTTGCCAATCTCTACTGAACTTAAGGTACAAAGAGCTGTTAACTTGAGAACTACCGCTTCATGACATCACAAGGTGGAACAGAGCATTTTGAGCTTTGGAAATGCAGACAGACTAATAATAAAGTGTTACTCAAACGTGTGTGAATGAAACAAAACACAACTCCAGGTCTGTTTTTGAGGAGGTAACATTATTATAACAAGACTTAAAGCTCACACAATACAGGACTTTCAAGTTTAATTCCATACTGAGGAATAATTTAGGCAAAGCAGTAACATCTCAAGGACGACAGGCAGGTGGACCTCATACCAGAGAGGTTACGTAATGCTCCTTTATAACATGCATAAAGTTTAAAATGTTTGGGTAATAATCTCATCTACAGAATTGCCTAAGTTAGTTCATTTGAGATCTGCAACACATCGCCGGGCTTCATCTTCTCTTTAAGGGCCTTCCAAAATGTTAAACCTGTGACTGACGTGTGAATCGGAGCCAATTTGATTCTCCATCGGGAGCCAAATGTCAATGATGTCCTGAGGGTTTCAGTCTCTCTCGGGAAATTAGAGCCGCTCCTATAAATCCTGCCACATAATGAGACAAAGATACTGCTCTTCGTCATAAAACCGCCATTCCTGTGGGCGCTTCCTGTTCGGACACACACACTTCCTGCTCAAGTGGCAGCAGAGGTCAAAGGTCATCACCGGGGTTGACCGCTGTGGATCTTTGGGACATTAGACATTTGTTGTTGCACATGGTGATGATGGTTTTTCAACACTTGTGATGTCATGTGGTAATGCAGGAAGTGCTCCGCTGTGTTTTTAAACATAATGAGACAAAGATACTGCGCTACGCCATTAAACCACCACTCCTCTGGGCGCTTCCTGTTCAGACACACACACACACTTCCTGCTTAAGTGGCAGCAGAGGTCAAAGGTTATCACCGGGGTCAACCATTTTGGATCTTTGGGACATTAGACACTTGTTGTTGCACTTGGTGATGATGGTTTTTCAATGTAAACAGGGAAACAGGCAATGGAATGTTCTGGACAGTCAAAGAGCCTGTAGCAGATACATTGTATAAGCAACTCTTGAGGTTGTCAGATAAGTAGGAAGTGTGTGGTTAGCATGCTAGTTGTTGTTAGCTTTACCGCGACTGCAAATCTCCGCTCTGGTCTATGAGAGCTGTGAAAAATGCTTATAAACTCATCGTGGTGAATAATTAGGATGTTCTGAATGCATAAGGTAAGTGAGGAATAACTTTGGACCACTGCAAAATGTTTAAAATGAACACGCTTTTAAGAAAATGAGGTATATTTAATATTTTCCCACAGTGAAAATATACACACAGCACAAATACTTAAACACCCCAGTAATGCACAAATAATAACGCCAGCTGCCATTAAACTCAAAGAAGTTTGAGGAGGGGCTGAGTCGCTGAGGCAGTAGTCTAAGGCTTCCCTCACCCCAGACACTTCCTCCAGCTCCTCCAGTGGGACCCCAAGGCGTTCCTGGGCCAGGACCATTGCCTGAGATCCAGAATACACACTTCTTCAGGACTTTATGAAGGTGTGAGCAGTGGCAGAGTGGCCATCAGGAGACAGGGGAGATTTCCTGGTCAGTTTGCAGCCTTTGTGGGCCGGTGTCAGGGCCTGTTTACTGATGCTTTCTCCGGCGTCTGTGTGCTCCTCTCACATCTCTCCAGTTCGGCCCGAACCAACTCTGCGGTGGCTCTTTGAGGAGCAGGGGCTGAACCTTCCCTTTTGTCGATTCTTTTCACTTTGTTTCATCATGGGCCTCAAAGCGCTGCCGAGTCCTGTGTTAATTCCCTTGTAGCCCCAAACCTTGAAAAAGTTCCTCCGGCACATACTGTTATGTCAAGGCGCCGCTGAATTCTACTAAACACTTGCTGTGGCCCTTTCAAAATAAAACAAACTGCAGAACGGGCCTTACTGTGAAAAGGTTTTAAAATGACAATGTACCAACTGCGCAAAACACAAAAAGCTCTCCCGTCCAGAGCATCAGTGAGTTCAGCTGATTTTTAGGTGTAAATTATACTTGAAATAAATTATTTAACAACAAAACGAATAGCGTAGGCCAAGTTTGATGCATAGTTTTAAGCACAGGCCAATATGAGATCTCTTATCTATCTATATCTAACTTATTGTAATAGGCCCATTATTATTGGCAAAAAAACAAACAAAAAAACTAAACAAAAATGCAGCAGAATACAGGAATTTATGTATTTTTTTATGTAATTCTCCCAGACACCCCACACATTTAGGTGATATTTATGTAGGCTATTTATAAAAAAAAAAAAAAAAAAAAAATAAAAAAAAAAACTTGCTGAAAAAAACAACTGATGGACTGGTGAGGGGCCGCTGCATTGCAAACGTTCCTGGTAGATTTCAGAACCCCACTCCGCCCCTGGATGTGAGTCTGGTGAATCTCCCCGAGTTCAGATGGGCATGACTGACAGGTGGATTAGCCAATCAGGGACACGCATGGTTAGGCCGTATCAAAACAAATATGGCTGCTTATGAGGAAAAAAGAAAGAAAGGTGAGTAGCGCAGTCCTTGTTATCTTGGTCTACGTCATCACAGGTATAATACTCCCTACAATGGAGTCGATACTAGACTAGAATGGCTTCTGTCATTAATAAATAGTAAAAGAGCCAGTCTTTTAAACGGCTCTTTGAAAAGAATGAATCCAAAAGATTCGAAAGGAGGAGAAGTCCCATGACTAAACAAAAGCTCCCTCTGTTGTCTGTCCCCACAATGGAGTCGATACTAGACTGGAATCGAAAAAACATTGCAGATTTCTGCAGAATCAACGAGCGAACCACTATACTCTGCAAATCTAAGGTGAGGTGATGTGTGAGCAATGAGCTTATTCGTTTCACAGGCATCACTGAAATAAACAAACCTGATTGGACGATCACGTTTGGTTCTGGCTCGAGGTGTGACGGGAGGCGTGGGGACCAGACTATTATCCTTCTGTGTAAAAATACAGACGCATATCATTCTGGGAAATAGAACCATAGAGCCACTGCACAAATGTGTTCACACCCTCCTCCATCTCTGCCTCCCCCTATCTCTCTCCTCCTCATCCTCCTCCTCCCCTTCCTCTCCCCCTCTCCTTTTCTCAGTCTCCTTCCCTAATCTAATCACGCCGGACAAAACAGGGCTGTAAAAGGAAATGGCGTCTTATACGAGGTACACACTCCTCCACGCTCTCAGCACTTTGTTACTGTGTTACTTAGACACATTTCCTGCTTAACAGACTGTGTGAAGAGCGCTGTGGAGATCAGCATTTATCATTGAGGAGACCCTCTCAAATATTTCAGACTAAAAATAGCATTAGCTAAATACTCGTGTAAAACAAACCAGGAGAATCAGAGCAAAACGAGGCTGAACGCTCTGACCACTCGCCTGGGATGACTGGATTTTAAAATGAAGTCAAATTGAACAGTATTTCAATATAAGATGTTTTTTGTTGTAAATTTTATATGGTTAAGTTTGAATGTCAGTGTCATTAAAACAAAATAATATGATAGAAGTAACTGACAGCAACAGGTTCATTGTTTAAAGGTCAGATATTACGCAAAATTGACTCCTGTGAGCTTTAAGTCATGTTATAATGTTGTTACCGCTTCAAAAACACACCTGGAGTTGTGTTTTGTTTCATTCACACGTTTGAGTAACACTTTATTATTAGTCTGTCTACGTCTCCAAAGCTCCAAGTGCTCTGTTCCACCTCGTGATGTCATGAGGTGGTAGTTTTCAAGTTAACAGCTCCTTTTACCTTTAGTTCAGTAGAGATTAGAAATTCCTGAAATGATCCAAATGATTCTAGTGAAGGTGTGTGGAGTTTAAAAACACAGTGGAGCACTTCCCGTATTACCACATGACATCACAAGGTGGAATAGACTGTTATCTGTCTGAGAGAAGAACTCAGCCTAAATATGCAGGGTTTGTGCGTTAAACATGTGTGAATGAAACAAAACACAACACCAGGTCTGTTTGTGACGAGGAAACAACATTAGAACAGATCAGAAAATAACGTAATATATGACCTTTAAAGAGTGAGACAGTGTAGGGAGAACTCAAGACAAAAAGACAAAAAAACTGGTAAAGAAACTACATGGTGAGTAGCACAGTCTGTTATCTTGGCCTATGTCATCAGAGGTATAATACTCCCTACAATGGAGTCAATACTCGACCAGAATGGACAACACTATCACAGTGTGCTGAGGGTTTATGTCTGTGGGTCCCGTACTCATGTAAATAAACTTCTACTGTGTTAGAACCAGAGGTGGATGAAGTACTCAATTTTGTTACTTAAGTAAAAGTACAGCTCCAGAGGTAAAAAGTTACTCAAGTAACTCATTCCAAAGGGTAAACTCACTCCCACCCTCAGTTTGAACCATTTTAAATACATCTGAGCCTTGGTCGTTTCTCTCTGTGATTAGTTTGTAGATAAAATGAGTTCTCACTTTGGCTTCTGTCATATAAACAAATAGTAAAAAGAGCCAGTCCAGAGCCGACTCTTTGAAGAGAATGGATCCAAAAGATTCGAGATTCACAAAGGAGCCGAAAGTCCCATCTAGCTGTTTTTCTTTCTTTCTTTCTTTATTGTTTATTTGTCAGGGACCATGTACAAATTCATTAATCTTACAAAAGAAACGATGATTTGTACCAGATTTAGCTACTGCTACTTTCCATCTGCAGATCCCTGGGCAGGTGCAGTCCCTGGGCAGGTGCAGTCCCTGGGCAGTGATGAATAAAATACACATTTCATTACAATTACATTATAAGACTAACAGTTCATCATTAACATTACCAGTAAAATGCAATAAAATGTCCAATCCATGATGTTTCCTTCAGTCCAAACCAATATAAAACCATTATGTTAAAATGTCCCCATGTCCAATCCATGATGTTTCCTTCAGTCCAAACCAATATAAAAACCATTATGTGCAGGTTTTTACAGTGAAACAGAACAGTACAAATAAACCAGACTGATGTCGACACATTTGATAATCTAAAATGTACTTTTTCAAATTTCTAGTCAAATTATTCAAATCTACAGACGATTTCAGACTGTCTGGAAGCTGCCTCCACTGTCTGACGGTTTGAAAAGAAAAGGCCGACTGAGCAAAGGCCGAGGATCTTTTTGGAACTATGCAATTTGGGGTCGGGTAGTTTGTTCGGAACAAAGTTTAATCCATTTTTTCAATGTAGGTGGAGCTCCATTATTAACAGTTTTGAACACGTTTCTTAGATTTGAATACAAAATGAAACTGGAGTCAGAAGTCTTCAGTTGGAGAGTGCAACAGCGCCACCATCATGTCTGCACGTCTGCTGCGCGCGCTCCCTCCTCGCTCATGGCGCGGCTGTCTTTTTCGATCTAACACTATAGACACTCGCAAAGCCCCTCAGCCCTGTACCACGGACCCGGCTCTCCTGCGGGTCCCGGGACTCCTATATGTATATTTCAGCCTGTGCTCTGTACCAGACAAACTGCTCTCTCTCTGCTGAATAATGCATGGATCATTTACTCTGTTCTGTTGCCGGGTCTCCGAGGAACACCGGCGCTACGTGAAAGTGAGGTTGCTTTTGCTGGATTTGAGAATAGATTTGTGGAGTGTAACTTATCACATCTGCTGCATCGGATTGTGCTCTCGGTAAGTCTTTTTTTTTTGTGTTCTTTTTTTAGATTTGTCGAGGTAGCAGGTAGAGAGGGAGAGGAAGGGTGAATATAACAGTAGAGATTTGTGTGTTCGTATGGACAGTAAGTACAGAAACATCACGTTGGTTTGCACTTTGGAAACGCCTGGATTAAACAGTGTTGGGAAGTAACTAAATACATGTCCCGAAAATATATATTCAGAATAAATATTTTAAGTGCTTGTATTCTGGTACAGTTACTTTTTCAAATGGGGGTGGTATTCAGAAAACAGTTGCTTTACTAAAATCAAAGGTACACATTGTGGTACGTTGTGTAATTTTGATTTAAAACTGCACATTATCATTGAGAAAAATTGAAAATACAGCTCTTGTGTGATTTTTCCTTCTCGAATCAGAGCATAATGCGTAACATGGCAACAAATATACAATCGTTTTTAATCCACTGCCACATTTAACGTTTATTGACCTTATTAGCCCCGCCCACTTTTGCCGTAAACGCGACTAAACACACTTTTTTTTTTTTTTGTGGTGGTACTTCCGGTTAAGCGGGAATCCCATTCATTTCAGCGGAGAATTTGGGAAAAGTTCTGCAGCTCAAACCAGATATAAACGTTCAAAGTTCATGCGACCAACAAATCAACACTGAACCGATTCTCTGGAGGCTTTGAAACGGCTCTGTGGTCCGTGTAGAACTGATTTACTGTCAAGATCGGAAGCCCCATGGAAAATAATACAAACTGAACGACCATGGCGGCCCCAAG
This sequence comes from Periophthalmodon schlosseri, assembly GCA_000787095.1. Lineage (NCBI taxonomy): Eukaryota > Metazoa > Chordata > Actinopteri > Gobiiformes > Gobiidae > Periophthalmodon > Periophthalmodon schlosseri. Next base: position 2,669 of record JACM01077204.1, on the reverse strand, counting down.
GTAACTTCCGGACTAAGGTGAATGGTACATGCAGTACTCTGATTGGAACATGTAACAGAATTTTAATGCAGGTATTCAGTAACTGTGTGACAATACGTCTGCCTATCTATCTATCCATCCATCCATCCATCCATCCATTTATCTATCTACAGGAATTAGATAACATTGTTTTAATACTGTGTTAACCCCCCAAAAATGTAGGACTCAACCTGTCAACAAGTCAAAGGCTAAATCTTCTGAAACACAGACTTTAATTTTTGGATTATTTTACTGCTTTGAATAAAACATTACAAATGAAACCTACTTTGGTCTGTCTGTCTTAAAGCGAATATTTTCTGCATTGTTGTTGTTGTTGTTAGACAAGCTTCTGGAGAACTTGGCTACAACATTTTCAGATGTGTAACTTAAAATAAAGTCTAGGTTTGGAAAACACATTTTAAAAACTACCTCTGCTGACAAAAGAGGGCGCTTCAGTGCCTTAACACCACTGGAGCGCCCTCTGTTGTCAGCAATGGGAATGAACAATGAAGAAAAATCGAAGGAGGCTTTTCGGCAATGTGCTATACTAATAGAACCATGCATTTGTAGTGAACACAGTTTTGTTGATGTTGATGTTTATGGACTTAAAAACTGCACGAGAGAAGTTGCAGTTGTACCTGTGATGCAACAATCCGGGAAAAATTGAAACAGATCTGAGTAGACTCTCCAACTGTCCAAATTATAACATAATGATCCACGGAGGTCATAGATTATACCTATATAGCAGATACAAGCACAATATGTCTTCTTTAATCAAACGTTAATGTTGACACAAATGTGACTGGAGCAAAATACAACTCCATGTATGTTTTTGATGAGGGAAAACCAATACAACATGGTTAAAGACTCAAAAAATCCATTTTGCATCGTATTTCCTAAGTCCATGGTTTTCAGACTCACTGTAAAAGTCTGTATTCAGAACTTCCTTGAGCCTCAAACAGGAGGTTCAGTTGCGGTGGTGTCGGCAGAGGTCTGAGCTCTGCACCAGAGGCTGAATAAATAAAAGGCTCTGTGCCCCGCTAACTTTGCCTGTTTACTCCAATCTGTCTCTTTTCCGTTTGGTTTCCCGGGAAACATCTGTGTCAAATTGCCTCAAAAACCTGTGAGTTGCATCAGAGGCGTAGCTGCGAGGCGCTGCAGCCCGGGGGCGCCAACGGACGGTTCATTACAAACAGACTGTGTCCATGTAAATCTCCACTCTGCTCCACAGGCCTTTGGAGGAATGTCAGTCAGTATGAGTAATGACTGATACTTTACAGTGACATCACGCTGGGGGGGGTTTGCATGTATCTCTCTGATGGAATGTTCAGTAGTTACCATGGTGACACAATGCACACATTAGCAAACACAACCTAAGAAGGTAAGACTATCTGAACGCTCAAGAAGAAACACAAAATTGATTTAAACAGCACATTTTCAGGAGCCTGTGATCAATCCGAGCGTTCATGGTTACATTTAGGTGTTTGATTTTCAACAAAAAGGTGAGAGTGGCTAACTGAAAAACTGTTGGCTAATGCTAATGCTAATTTTATGTGTGAGAGACTTGTTTAACAGCACAAATCAGCTCACACGTTGTAGTTCCAGCTAAATCAGTTGTTTCTGGTCTTTATTGTGTTAAAACAAAGCTCAAATTAAAGTCTAACTCGAGTCACAGAAATTCAGATAGAGTAGTACCTTCAGTTAGCATCACACCCCCAGAGAATGTTGATCGCATCAGCTGCAAAGTATCAATGATAGATTTGATTTATAATGCATTTTTCATTCCGAGTGATCTCAGTGCTACAGAGAGAGATACGTCAGTTAGATAAAACAACGTGAGAACAACTAATGGACCATAATCATACAAGTTTAAAAAGAAAAAAAAAAAAACAACTCTCTTGAATACATTACAATTAAAATGATCAAAATGACATGGTAAAGAGGTTTGTGGTTTCAAAATTCTGAATTATATCTGTCCAAAACCGCACAGTCGACAAATCAGGTGTGTTTTTAAACTAAACACCTAAACTCCGCCCACAACCGCATTTCAAACAGAGCTGCTAATCTGGGCGGGGTCTGGAGGACTAAAGAAGAGAGTGAGGGTGGAGGAGGGGCGGGGTCTGGAGGTTAACGGAACATGTGATCGGTTAAAGAAGAGAGTGAGGGTGGAGGAGGGGCGGGGTCTGGAGGTATAACGAACAGTGTGATCGGTCTAACAGGTATCCACACTTCAAACTCCGCCCCTGCAGCCAGGTGTTTGTGATCAGAAGCGCCTGGCTGTGATCAGGGCAGTCCTGTGTGATGTCACGTAGTACTTGAAATAGCAGAGGCCGCTGAAGGGAGCACACGCTTAGATTTAGGCATGTGTGTTTGCACTAAAATTCCCCTAGGAACAGTAGATAATGCTAGTCAAACAGCACGTACACAGTTTAGTAGCTTTGCGTAATATTGAAACTGGAAAACGCTCAAACTGGAGCCAAAATGGTGACCAATTTACATGAGCCAAACGTAATCTGAGGTTAATCTGAGGTGTATTTACAATCTCTTCCTATCGTTCACAATGGAATATAAAATTTCTCTCACATCTTTGATTTGACTGCAGAAAACCCTCCTGCCGTCGAATAGAAAGAAGAAGGGGCCGACTCACTACA
>KN470318.1:88091-149164 GCA_000787095.1 Periophthalmodon schlosseri | reverse complement strand
CACACACACACACACACACACCTAAATTTGACCAATTTTTTTCATTTTAAGTCCAGTTGATTCTCCAAAGTTCTGTTTCATGCAAGGCTTTGCGTAAAAGCGGCTGCTTTAGAGATCCGTGTGGCGCTGGTTAAAGGCGCACGAGAATCAGCTTTACTCTGGCACCCTTTGAGCTGTCAGTGGCACTAAAAATAATTAAACTTTTGGATACGTTTGCAAATGGTTTTGCCTGACCTCGGTGGCCTATCGCCTCTTCGTTTAGACAGCATATAACTAATACGCATGGACATCTGCTTAATAAGCCATGGTCGAGTAAATTGCATTTAGTTGTGCTTTTGTGGTGTTTTTTTAGCTCATAATATTTAGTTATTCGTGCTACTGGATGAGGTCTGTGAAATACATACTTACTAATAAACTTCAGTTGTAAACTTCAATTGACCCCTCGAGCAGGCTTTCTTCTCTTGCCAATATCCATATGATTTGAGCATTTTGAGCAAAGCGGCCTTTAGGACAAACTTCTTGTGTCTTTTTATAAGATTGACAAGCGTTTAAAAGGATAGTTGTTGGGATGTTTGTCATAGGTCACAAGACAGAAACCAATTTCCAGTGCGTAAAACTTGACCAGACAGAGGAGTAATTCTGTGACGCATGCCTTCTTATTCTTTAAGAAACCATTTTCTGTTTAAAATTGCTTGGGCCATTGCCGTCGTCTATATATACCCTGTAGAACCGAATTTGTGTGATAAAAGTACAGTCACAGATTCGATTCTAGGGGAGTATGTGGTCGATGAACAAACGTCGATTTATTGACTTGCTGCAATCTTCCCCGGGCTCGTTGAGTGTTTGACGTGCTGTCAGGTGATCCAGTGACACAGTGAAGTCCATAAATAGAACAGAATCTTACAGGACGCAGCACATTACAGACTTTAGGCCAAAGCATGGAACTTTATCTCTGTGATGGTAACGTGACCTGAAATGTTTCACTTGATAATTATCAGTGTAGAAATGGGGTAGACTGAGTATAACACAGCACACATTTGAGCAGTTTGTGTTTTATTTCTCTGTGGCTCGCGGTGGCTCTTCATTATTGATTCCCTGGACTGGCTGCGCCTCTGCCTCTGGCCAATGGACTCTTGAGACGCAGCAGTCAAAGGGAAGGCAGCAGATGAAATGATGGGATTCGAGTAACTTTTGGATGACCCCTGTCCCGACAAAGACACTGTCCATCAATTGTCCGCAGTCGTTCTTTTGTGCTTTTATGCCAAGGGGCTATAGTAACCTTTGTTAGATCCTGTCTTCAGCACAGTGCCTCCAAGCAAACTCACACAAACTGTTTACCCCCCAAACTTACAAACATGCACTTTGTTTTAACTTTATTCAACTTTAATTGTTCGCATTTAAAGACATTAGCTAAAATATCATGTATGAGGTAACATCTACAAACCCTGCGCGACTCACCGAAGAATTATGATATGACTTTGTGATCTACACGCGTTTTAATTCCGCTCTTCTTTCCAGGTCTAATTTGGGAGTAGGTTACGTTGGATTCAACGCTTGTAGTTGTGTGTTTACCCGTTTATCAGCTAGCATCACCTCCATTGGCCGATTTGGTCACATGGTTCGCTAACTTTATTCAGTTGACACGAAAGTAGGAGGGCTTTATGGAGGGAGGAAAAAAAGACAACTCGAGAAAAATTAGTATTTTCTACCTTCAGAAATTAATGGCCATGAGTTCGTATATGGTGAACTCTAAGTATGTGGATCCGAAATTTCCTCCATGTGAGGAATATTCCCAAAATAACTATATACCTGAGCAGGGCGCGGAGTACTACAGCCCAGCGCAGGACACTGACTTTGAGCATCCAGGGATCTACCCACGGTCCAACTTCACGGAGCAGTCCTTCGGCTGCAACACGGTTCAAGAGCCCACGGTGCCGCCACGGGGTCATGTACACGACAGGACGCAGAGCCACTCGGATTCCTTCAGCACACACGGGGAAGAGGGGCCCACGGTTCAGGCGACCGGAGACAGGACGTGTGGCCAGCAACAGAACACAAAGAGCCACAACGGGCAGCAGGGCAAGCAGCCAGCAGTGGTTTACCCCTGGATGAAGAAAGTGCATGTAACGACTGGTAAGACGCGCTCGTATCATTCACTCTGATATTTATAGCAGTGTTTGAAAGGCCTCACCAATTACACAAGTCATAAATTTTTTATGGCTGAGGAAATAGGCTCCGAGGTCAGCCCCTCAAAGCCGCTCAAAAGTCAGAATGACCGCTTGATATTGTATCCACGACTGCTTTATTTCGTTTCTCATTGCTGGGCTTTTCCAGTTGTGAAACTGACTAAACTTATGTCAGGACGCGCCTCGTGCTATATTCTTGTTGTGTGCTGTGCTCCCATTTGGTGACACTCTGTGTATTTGTTTCTTGCCAGTGAACCCAGATTACACGGGGTCCGAGCCTAAACGGTCCAGAACAGCATACACGCGGCAGCAGGTCTTGGAGCTAGAGAAAGAGTTCCACTTTAATAGGTACCTGACCCGGCGGCGGCGGATCGAGATCGCGCATACACTTTGTCTATCAGAGAGACAAATCAAAATCTGGTTCCAGAACCGACGCATGAAATGGAAGAAGGACCACAAACTGCCCAACACCAAGGGCAGATCTGCCCCTGCAGTAGGCAGCCATCTGCACAAGGAGCCCCACACGGACATCACCACGTTATAAGAGATACATAGGAGTGGACTGTACGGAAAACACAAGACTGCATTCTGACCTCTGGATGGAACTGATTTTTTTTTTTTTTTTTTCCCCAGATTTATTTAAAACAACCTAAGCAGTATTTCTAACTTTCATCTTGCTAAAGAAACAATCAGTAAAGTTTCAAATACATCAGCATAAAGGTATAAAACTCTATTTTACACCATTTAAATCAACATCTCCGCTATCTGAATGGACTAAAATCTTTCTTCTCACGTGGATTTACGTTGTTATGAACCTCCAATGGTCTTTTAGGCAAAAAGGTGACACCATTCATATAATTACGCACACATGATAAAAGCTGTTTTTTTTTCACTTCCAAACACAATGCACAAAATGCCTGAATCTATACTTGAACGAATTTACATATAGAGCACGCCAAACTGTTTGAATTGTTTGAGATGCTAGGCCTATAGAATGCTATAGAATAGGTAACTTTCTTTGTTTGTCTTAACTTATTTTATAAAAAGGCTTTGGCTTTCTCTTAGCCTAAATGTGATCAAGGCTAAATCCAGACATTCCTGTGTGCAAACTATTCCGAGTGCCCTTATAAATCTCTCCTGACACCTTTGTAAACAATGTACATTTTCAGAGCTTCTCTCGTGCCAACTGAAACTCTTTGTAAAAGATCTTTTGTTATTTGCATGGCATAAAATTGATATTGGATGTTTCTCATCGGAAAGAATGAAACAGAGTATTTAGGAACATAATTATTTTTTTCTTTACATGAGTTATTATTTATTTGTTTAAAATTTGTACATTTTACTATAGCAAACATACAATTTTAAATAAAAGTATTCGTTGAACTGTTAATGAATTGGTGTGCGTTTATAGCATGCTATACATTTTAAGTTGATGTGAGAATGTGGGCCGGGGGTAGACAGAACTCGTTTCCTATCATCTTTATGTTTTGGGCAAAAAAAGTGTGCAAGCAGCTCTCAGAACCTTTTTGTGTCTTGGAGACAAGGTATTTCGAGCCAAAGGTGGACAAAGCAACGCGGCCAGGTTCATCCAGAGGCCACGCATGAGCCGCAAGGACTGACCTCCAGCCCCTGACCCGCGGACAGAGCACATAACTGCTACAGTTTTTAAGTATATCGCAGAATGGACACAGATTATAGGCAGCAATCGTTACAATTGTGCGCATTTGCAAAAAGCGGCAAAAAAGTCGTCTCGTGCGCAAATGCCTGTGCACCTTAAAGCCATTTTTATTTCTGTAAATGCTTCCTTATGTTCTGCATTGCAATGTGCGTATTTTTAAACTGAGTTTACAAGCTTGTACTTTAACGCGAATGTTTTGATAGCCAAAATATTTTTTTCATGCAAGTGGTGTTTTTATTTATTATTATAATTATTGTTAGTATTATTTTTCCAGACCAAAATTTGTGTCAGTATTTTGCAAGATAGTTAACTATATTGAATATCAGTTGGATCATATTGCTCTAGTTTATTTAGAAAAATGAATGCCCATGCGGCCATTTGGCCTTTTGCAAAGATTCACTATTGTGCCAAATTTGCCACATTTTCTTCACATATGTAATAAACATTTTGCTACAGAATGCAATCTAGTCCTATGTTTATTATGAAACACTATGAATAACATCATAATAACACAACAAAATTATATTTTAGGCGTTTATTAGGAGAAAGTGGCGTTTGGTGCGTAAGAGTACCTTTATGCAGCTACTACTCCAAATTCTACAGACATCTTGCGTAAAAATAGTGCGGGGCATTAGATTATGTGAGATACACTGACAAAGTCTTACAATTAAGTCGTGAAACATTTACTAATGTTGACAGGCGCAACTGAACTGAACTAAGACATTCCAAAAGGTATAATGCCAGTCTGATCCTTTGTCTCAGGGAGGACTCTCAGGGATTATATCAAAGCACTTTACAAGTTTGATTTCGGGCGTTAGCTCAATGATCACCTTCGACCCTTGCCTAATGGCTACATCGCCGAAACATAACTGGCTGAACTGGACTTAATACAAAACTTGGATAGGTATGTGTGCGCGTGCGTGCGCGCGTGCCATGTGCTTGGGAGGAGAAGCAGCAGCGACAAAGTGATGCTGCCATTGATGACGATCTCATAGATGCTAGAAGAGGAGAACGGAGGCTGATGGCAAAATGAGAAATAAATAATATTCTTACTGCACAATAAATAGCATTGTTACTGTGTTAATAATACAAGAGTTCTGCAGTGGACCAAAGACAAATAAAACACAAACTTTTATTAAAGTCACTATGAAATAAATTTCATATTGTTCATCTTAATTAAGAATTAAGGTGTACATAGAAACGCTGTCTCCTTCATTATACGTCAGGTGAGAGCAGCCCTCTACGTGTAGTGTGTAGCCACGCTGACCTACATGTCTGAACAGCAATAAATGGAAGCCAAAGGCAGTGCCATTTTCAATGACACTGCAGCCAGAGCTGGAATACGACGTGCTGCTCTCCATCCGGCCATATTTGATTTCCAGCTGTTTTCGCAGAAGCCTCTCGGATCCAGTCAAGCCCCTGAGATATAAGCATCAACAGATACAAGCCAGAGACTATACCACCAGACTCTCTATTCTCGACCACGTGATTGTCTAAATAATTAATGCAGCACGTCCCCCTAGAAACACGGCGTCGTCATTAATCGCGAGGACTCTATCAGACTTGAAAACTGAAGAGATCCCCCAAGAAAATAATATCCGATAGCCGGCGCAAGTGTAACCTTCTCTGTAGCAGCACATCCGAAGCGACGGATGCTTTGGTACGTACAAATTTCTGAATTTTTCATGTTGCCTGAGCAGCTAGATGACGATATCAAATGTCGTGATATTTGATAAATTGCTGCCTTTGATGTGGCGCGCGGAAATTTCTTCGGGCTATGGATAGTACCGCTTTACGCACGGAGTTTTCCCTCTTGTTCTCTATAAAGGCACCGTTAAAGCTGAATTTCAACACTTTGATATAGTTCATCTATAATGTTTGCATCGCGTATACTTGTGGTTGCATGCTCTTCAGCGATACCTTGACAATGGCTTTGTGCGCAAATTTAGCGATCACATTGAACAGACTACTGAATTTTAGACACTTTGAACACACTGTTTGGCGAATGACTAACGTTGGTTAAGATGCCTCTGGCTTGGAACTCTTCTAGTGCCTCCTTCACAGGACTGTTTTTTATTGTTGGTGGCTGATGTGAATTTGATGCCTGAAAGTGGTACAAGTTTGTGCGGTCTGACAGATCTAGCTCCTAGTAAATCATTGGCAGTAATTCCTGAAAGGGTGCAGTGCTGTTGGGGGCCGGCCGAAAACTGTAAATCTTTCACTTTTATTGCCCTCTGAACATATGCCGTGCCGATACAAGCCGTGCATCCCTCTTCACAGTCAGCAGTGGCTGTGCGCTCGAAATCCTCCTCTTGTAAAACACATGGATTTATTTTCTAATTCATTCATGAACAGAACATCTATCCTTATTTTTGTGTGAATGATAATGAAAGCAGCACGAGGCAAGCCTTGGTTCTACTCTTTGTGTGTAAAGGCAGACACAGCAAACAAAAGATGATAATGTGCTTTATTTGAATACAATACAGGCACAGATGGAGAGAAGTCCCACGCCATTTATTTCAGAAAAAAACATGTTTAAGTCTAAAATTCACAAAATGCAAAATGGGGATATTAAATATAAATAACAAACATCATTAGTTAATGTCTTTAGATTTTAGATAAAATATGCTATTGTATCAAAAAATAATGTTGCTTTCAAAAACAGTTCTACAGTGTAGTGTGTCCACACAGGCTTAAAATTGCAGTAAATGCACGCCTTTCGGTGCACAGAGCTCTATTTGTAAAGCCTGAAGCACGGTTTAAATGTTCATGTGCATATCAAGAGAAGCGGGGAATAGAAGATTTTCACATAGACGAGGAAATAAACACCACCCTTTATCAAAATGGATTGGTGAGGTAAGGCTCGCTTGAAGCAGGGTGAAGGAGAACAATCACGTGAACAAATATGCTTGTGTCTTAAGGCTGTGCCTTGATTTGTCATCATGAAGCTTCCGAAACACCAAAATCCTAATGCTGGCTCCACATCAGCGCAGGCCTATCCCTGACTCAATTCTGCACATATCAATTCATGATTGATTGCCAGGATTTTTTTTTTTTCTGGAATAACGCTACCTTGTTGGCTTTTTATTGGTAGCTGTATGCGAGACCTTCCAATCTTTCGGGAATAGTGTCTCCACTGGTATATGGAAATGTCTGAAAAACAGCAAGATCAGGTTTAGGACAGCATTGTGTCCAGACAAAGGCTGAAGGATTTACGCTGGAGAGCGCACAGACAAACTGAGGAGCATTATGATGAATTGATACACAGGTAAGCAACTGCACAGCACACCGCAACCTTTAACGATAGGTTAACATAATGCAAGGAAATGTCTGTGATTTATTCCACTCAATGGGCTGATGCTTGTTAATGGGACTTTGGTGAGCGCACGCGGATATGGACTTTACTTGCAGCTCTTCAAAAGCAGATTCATAATTTTAAGAGGGTGCCTTCAAATATTATCGACACATTGAACGTAAGATGCTCGGCGCTTTTTAGCACACAGTTTTGACAAGAAGCGGCTCCGAGGAAGAAGTAGGAGAGGAACTTTACTTTTTGACTCTTGGATCGTAAATCACATTAATTTGTTGTCTTATCGTCACTGTGGCGTTTGTAGTGATTTATGTGGTTTCAACTGTACGGCTTTGTCAACTTGCAACCTAAAATTATTTTCAGATTGGAGAGCCTTTTTGAACGAGTTTAGTTGGATTATTAGGTATTTATTAAGAAGAATCTTATTCAGAATATATTGTCACCACATTGTGTGACCGTTCCTATTAATAGGCTAGCCGACTATCTTTAGTTTTATTGCCAATTTTTGCTATTTTATTTTACGGAGATTGACGCCATTTGCATTTGGCTTCAAGGAAATAATCGGCAACATTTCATAGCCTATAATTGTTAGGCCTAGGTCATTTTTGTTATTCTATTATTGCTGTTATTATTGTTACTGTAGCTATAGGTTTAACATTTTTAGTGTGTAATAGTGGCCCTATTATGTGGCCTAATGGAGAAAAATAATTAGCCTATAAAAGTCTATTATATTATATAGTTAATTTTGTTTTTCTTTCCATTGTAAAACAGGCCTATTTGTAGGCTTCAGCAAATGTTTTTCAACGGACGGCGTAATGAATCGTTTGAAAATAGTATGAAATGAAAGGCATGTTAAATGCAGTATTTTTTACTCAAAATTTGTTCATATATATTGACGCATTTTAATGCTAAAGATGGAACAGAGCTGATAAAAAGGATAATAACACTCCAGTTAGAGTCTGGCCATTGTGTGAGCCAAACTTACCGTAAAAGCGCGTAGGCGAATAACACAGCGCTATGAAAAGAAGAGCATGTCTGCTACTAGTACTAGTGGGCTAAAGCACTCGAGGCGACACAAAAACAAACCCGTAGTCCACAAGCTGGGATCCAACAATCCGGCACATTTCAGCTCCGCGTAAACCACAAACGCAACAGAAATGGTCCTGCCGCTCCAGCGTCTTGAGCCCCAGAAGCAAAAAGCGGCCCGATTGGCGAGGATGGCTTTTTGAAGCAAACTGCTCGTTGTTCATTAAACTTTGACTTAATACTCACTGACCTTTGGGTCACACAAAAAGCTTATGACTGCTAAATATTTGGACGACTTCTTTGTGGGAAAAAGTGCAGATGCAGGACTTTTTCAGAACGCCTTTGAGGCACAGCCACAACAACTCAGGACTCCAGAAAAGGGCTTATAGCAGGGCAAACAAATATATATATATGTATAAACATTAAATAATTAATTATTTAAAAAAAACAAATGCGTAAAAAAGAGCAAAGCCTATCTACATTGGGGGATTTTAAAATGTATTTTTTGAAACATAGGCAAGGTTATACAGGCAGTAAAACGAATGCATAGAGTGGTGACTTAAGACTGAATTTTGCTTTGTGTTGCAGGTCGAGGAGGCTGCAGTGATGTATGCGTAACTAACACCCTTTGCGCAAATTGTGGTGAGTAAAATTGAAATAAAATTATTACAATTTTCATATTATGTAGGTTTTAAATTATAGGTCTAAATAGTAAAAAAACATACAATCAAGCCTCACACTTTAGCCCATTGGCTTAAACCCAAACGAAATCCTGCAAAATCCTACGTAACCACATGCAAATAAGAAATATAAAAATGGCCAGAATTCACCGCGGGGTCCAGTGACTTCCACTCGCGGCTTTGGCAGTGCCGTGTTTCGGTAAAGCGGGGTTTGGTTTGAAGGCGAGGAGAAGAATGGACGCCTTTGGTCCAGACTGAACCTTAATGAGAGAAACGGTCGACGATAAAATTCTTTCCCATGCCTTCCTCCTACGCTGTGCGTCTTGAGCACTGTTTTGCTTTTCATTCCTCTCTGTGGCCGTTTACAACCATAACATTTGCGGTCATAAATTTTGCCGCGGTCCACACTGACAGGTGCAATTGTTATGCGCGGAGCACACCGCACCTCCTCGAACCACCAACATACAGAAGGGTACACGGCCGTTCAAGTCTGTTTGAGGCCAAATCCAACGCTTTCTTCATTTAGCAAAAAACATATAGGCATACATTTTTTACAAGACATAGTTTAGGACGTGTGGGGGGAGGGGTGTGGGGTGCACAACACAAGCACCAACCAACAAACATGCATATGAAATTTTAGATCCAGACCCCTTCACACAAACATACGAACAGCACCTCTTATAAATTATGGTCATACGAGGCTGTATTTGCGCCATGGTGAAACGCGTGCGTCGTGGTGGGCTATATTTCTGTTGTAGGAACAATGCGTGACGGGCTTTGTCAGGCTCGTGATTAGTGAAAAGCCCATTGTGCGTATGCGAGTCAGAAGCTGATTCAGCTTATTTCTAGGGAGCCTTCAAGTCTCCCAGAGGGTCCTTTTAACGCGAGTTAAACTTTAACAATTTTGTAGTGAGCCGAGTACTGCTAGTGCTGCTGTCAACCGGCCGTTTGTGGGATACATCTGCTGTAGTGTGAACGGCATGTTATGTTCAGGACACTCATTGCCCGTGCCTTATGATGTTTCTCTTTTAGATCAGAGACTGAAGAGACAGTGGGAGACACCAATCACGTGAAAAAAGCAACACCAATGCCCCTGGCGTAGTAGGTTTGAAACTACAAAATGCAGAAAGCTACCTATTATGACAACTCTGGACTGTTTGGAGGCTACACCTACCCCAAACCTGACTCTTACAACTATGGCCCATCTCATCAGTCCTACACGGCCGCCAGCATAGAATCTGACTATCAAGGCTCAGTGTGCCCCATCCAGACCTCTACTGTGCGCACGTCGAGCCTCAAAGACAGTGAGCTGAACGGGGACTGCATGCGCCAGGGCAGCACTCAGAGCAACAGCAGCCAGGCCAGCAGCGTTAGTGAGCCGCAGCCTCCACCTCTGTCTGCGGCCTCGCCGGGTTCCAACAGCTCCACATCCAATAAGAAGAAATCTCCCTCTGGGGCATCAGGCTGCGCCACACCGGCCTTAACCAAGCAGATATTCCCCTGGATGAAGGAGACCCGACAAAATTCCAAACAGAAGAGCAACAACTGCAGTGCGAGTGCAGGTAAAGGCAATGTTCCAAATGATCATTCATACACAAAACTGAAGCTATTTTGGGAAATAATGAACATTTATCCAATTAAAACAAATCCACTATTTTACTAAGATTTCAAAGCAACAATTACGAATTAGGCTATTATTACTAATAGGCAATAGAATTTCCAGAAGCTCTCCAAATTCACAAGTTAAACCGCATGCTTGCATGTTTATGGTCTGACTAAAATCTGGTTTTGTTTATTTTCAGGTGAGGTGACTGATGAAAAGAGCCCACCAGGACCTGCTTCCAAGCGGGTCAGAACCGCATACACCAGTGCCCAACTTGTGGAGCTGGAGAAGGAGTTCCATTTTAACCGCTATTTGTGTCGCCCTCGGAGAGTGGAAATGGCCAATCTGTTGAATCTAACAGAGCGCCAAATTAAGATCTGGTTTCAAAACCGGAGGATGAAATACAAAAAGGACCAGAAGTCTAAAGGCATGGCGCATTCCCCTCTGGGACACTCTCCGGATAGAAGCCCTCCACTGAGTGGCCCAAATCACATTGGATACTCTGGCCAACTCCAAAATGTGAACAGCCTCAGTTATGACGCGCCCTCACCGCCCTCCTTTGCTAAACCCCAACAAAACATGTATGGATTGGCTGCTTACACAGCACCGTTAGGTGGATGCATCCCGCAGCAGAAAAGGTACCCGGGATCCGAGTACGAACACCACGGCATGCAGAGCAATGGCAGTTTTGCAAATGCAAATTTGCAAGGAAGCCCAGTTTATGTGGGTGGGAACTTTGTTGATTCCATGCCAGCTTCGGGCCCTATGTTCAACCTCGGCCATCTTCCTCACCCCTCATCCACCAGTGTGGACTACAGCTGCGCCGCGCAGATCCCAGGGAACCACCATCACGGACCCTGTGATCCCCACCCCACGTACACAGACCTCACGTCTCACCAAGCGTCTCAGGGAAGGATTCAAGAAGCGCCTAAACTCACGCATTTGTAAAATGTCTTATTTGTGTGTGTGTGTGTGTGTGTGTGTGTGTCTGTGCGTGTTTCCGTGAGCGACAGCGCGTGTATGTGTGTGCCAAATTATGTTGCGCTCTTTTTATTACCTCACTAGTCTAATAACTTCGCTCCGAGCGAGTCGTGTATTATTACAGTATTATTGATATGACTATTAATGCTATCGTGTCATTATTTTTTGAATACAGCTTTGTCCATTCCTCTATAGGGGCACACAAGACTGTTGTCAGTCAGTTTGTTTTATTACTTTATATTATTCATGTGCAATGCACAGTTTGGACTAAATATTTCATGCCGTTACTTGAAGATAAGTCTAATAGATCACAGTAGAAGCTCATCATTATAGAAGAAAAAGAACCATTAGAATTTTTTGTCTGTTTGTCAGGATGCCGTTTCCTCGAGAACATCAAACTTATTTATTGGCATATTTTTGCATATACTTTCTAACTAGCCTCTATCTATTTATTATTTAATTATGTTGGTATTGCACATTATTTATCGTTTATGCGAATATTTATACATGTAACTTTTGTAAGATTGGACACATCAATGCACTTGGAAGTGTGGAAAACAGGGTTTGAAATGACTCGGTCTTATGTGGACTAGGGACATTTCTTATTTGGATCAATGGGGCATTTTATAGTGTACAACACCACTATACTGTATGTCCATGGTAATTCTTGTGTCAACTTTAAGAACATAGACTATCTAAGTATTTAATACAGTATTATACACCAGCATGTCACTTTGTGTAGCCATTGTTTGATTTGTTCTCCATTGTTTATGCTTCATTTGGTAGCCTATCCATAAAAATACAAACCCTAATGATATCAAAATGTTATATTTTATTGTGTTAAACATTTTGTAAATAAAGTGATCAAATATGTTATGTTTATTATTTTTATATCAATAACTATTCAAATACACTTTTAAGGATAACAATAAGATGTATTTTAGTGAATAAAAGATGAACTGGGATTTCATTGCTCATGTATGCGTTTCCAAAACTCTTTTTTAGCCGGAAAAAGATGTTTTGTAATGTTCTACTGAATTTAAAATCTCTAAAATAAAACACATCGTTGTAGTTCTATATCCAATTGTTCTTAATTTGATTATGGCTTGAGCAAAATTAATTCTGAGATTCCTTGTGCTATCCTGTCTGTTTAGACTTTAAGGCTAGGCCTATACCAGGGCTTGTTTTTGGTGGCACATTAGGCTAATTTGTACCT
The DNA here is from genome assembly GCA_000787095.1 of Periophthalmodon schlosseri. Classification (NCBI taxonomy): domain Eukaryota; kingdom Metazoa; phylum Chordata; class Actinopteri; order Gobiiformes; family Gobiidae; genus Periophthalmodon; species Periophthalmodon schlosseri. Next base: position 136,484 of record KN470318.1, on the reverse strand, counting down.
AGAAAACGAATATACCTATGTTATAACTAGGCTAAATGATAATATTAATGATGACTGTGGTAGCATTTCCACTAAAGCACAAGGCCAGCGGCGAGTGACACTAACAACAATAGGCTAGTTGAGAGAAATGATTCTCTTCACTTTAAATTACCGACAGGTGCGATTTAATCCCTGGCCTGTCCCAGTGTTCAGTCGCGTCCTTCCAGTATGTAACTGTATATAGGCTACCAAAAGAGAAAAAGAACCTCAAACACAATGGTGACAATGACGAGCGGAGAAATATAGCCAGGCTACTACTTTGACATTGGAAATGATGCAGCGATGGCGGCGTGCGTTGGTGTGCGCGCACAGAGCAGCAAGAGAGCGCAGTTCATCCTTTATTGCTCCTGGAGAGCCATTTCAAAGCTCATTAATCAAAAACTCGTCGCTTTCAGACTCCTCGCTGATCCCTCCTCCTCGTGAACAAAGCATTTGCATTCCAAATCCAAGTAACACGTTTCAAACCGGGCAGGCCCACCTCTAATGAGAGGGGAAAGCCACAAAAAGAAAACGCCTTCTCAGATTCAAGAAATATACATTCTTCATTTGAAAAGTACATCGATGATCTGAATGTGTTCTATGGCCAAGTAAACCTCTTCTGAGACAAACTACAGAAACAGTACATCTTCAAAAATCCTACTGTTTTTTAACATCACCTATTATTTTAACCATGCTTAATTATGCCACTGAACCAGTAGTGAGCTACATTTTAAAAAGGAAACATTTAGGCCACAAAAACACAAATAACAAGTAAATGATTAATATGAATATGTAATAGGTAATTTACTAGCCTACATTTAATGAAAAGTCAGCTAACACAATATGCAAAGCAAAGAGTAACCAGGATGTTTACTGTTTAAGTATTTTATTTTATTTAGCCTATTTATTAATTTATTGAAAAGGGACATAGAACATTAATAAACATAACAATGTAAATGTCCATGCTTTTGATTTGTTGACTGAGCTGAGGCTATATGCTATCCTGTCCCACAGCCTAAAGCCAAGGTCTAAATGCCATAATATAGTAAAAGACCAAGGGGCTCTCCCAAACTTGTATTGCAGATTATAGCAGTTTACTTTACAGGTTATAACTTGGTCCAGTTTAACACATACTCAGCTAACATATTTTGATGTGTTCAACTCGTTTAAAATAAAATGATACAATAATATAATTTGTGAGGCACTGTGCGGAGACGAACCACATGCGTGCTTGTCGTTCTGATTGGTCTGAGACGAAGAAGACCACGCCCACTGGTCAGGACTAATATTTACACATAGGGAAGTAGCTACGAAAGGCTAACTAATAATGAGTATTAACAAGACTGCTAACAGACTTGTGGTCCAACTCTTAAAGGATTTTAACACAAACCGGATATAAAAAGTGAATATTCTTTGTGCGCCATGTGACAGGGAGCTAGACGAGTGACCAGCGGAGAAGCAACGGACTGTCGTTCCTTCATAGCGGGTGATGTGCAGTAGGCTATGTATGATTGTTGACAGTTAATTGGTTAAAATACTTTTGTAAGAAGTCGCCTTAACAGAGCTAAATGCAGCCTACTATTGCATCTTCACCCGGGTTGTTTTCCCAATCGAGTCAACAATCCAGTTGACTCGAACAAGAGAGAAAACGCCACACCAGAAGACATCACATCCTCAAATTATAGAAAATATAGCCCGTTTTATTTTGGGCGACAACCTTTATGAAACAGGCCAGACTGTGCAACCGTGTCTTGTGTGTTTTCAGATGGAAAAGCAGCAACATTTCTTCTGCACAGTTTTATATAAAGACAGCACGGGACTGGACTATAAGCGATTTAATTCTCAAGAGGTGAAGCCGTGGAAACGCTTCAGTGCTGAACCACTCGTTTGAGAATACGACTTCTTCAACAATATTAGAATAAGTATGTTTTTTTTTTTTTTTTAAATCGTTTTTATTTTAAGGGAGACAGAATAGTAACAGCTGACAAACTTGGTTTAAAAAGTCATCAATTTTAATATTTGATGTACAATGTTGTCATTTACATTGTGGAATAAATACTACTATTCTGTTCCATTGTATTGTGTATGATTTACTTACTGAACTGTATTCAGCATTGTATAGAACTACTCTGAAGGTTTTAAAGCCCCTTTCCATTAGTATGATCTGTTTATAACTTTTGAAATGACAGCCCTTCCTTGGCTGGGGAATCTAATACACATGAGAAACCTGATCTGTCTCCAATGGCGGGAGCAGGGCTAAACACTGACAGAGAATGTGAAGGCTGGAGGACATCATTGTCACAAGTCCTTTTTGTTGTCTGCCCTCTGCTGTCATTAGCTATCGGCTCTGTGGACAGAGGTGGGGCATCGCTGCCAACTGCCTTGTCACTCACCATGGCCTGCACTCATCAGCTGCTCAAGGTTAAAGACACCCTCACTAACTTTTATTATCATGCATCAGCTGTAGAAACCTGTTTGTTGGGAGGTCTCAACTGCAAAAAGAAACAGGCCAATCAAGAGCATTGGCCAATAGCCTAACATGCTCATCTACACACAATATTTAAACTAGAGGTGCACTAATCTAGCGTTTTCAGTTCAGATACCAATATCCATGCTTTGACTTTAATTATCTACCGATACCCAATATCAACCAATACCAGGGCAGTGACAGAAAGTAGCCTTTCCTTAAAACATAAATATTGTACGAGAAAACAGATCTAAATGTGTAAGTATTGCTGCATTCCTGAATCTTCAGCACTCAAATTGGTACAGCCCATAAGGCATTCAAAATAATAATAAGTTACTATAGGCTACAAAGAATATTTATTAAGCTTTTGTTAGTTATGACACAACATTGAAAAAATAATAATTGAATTAAGCCCTGAAACAAAGCTTAGCTTGTGAATTCTCAAATATGAAAAGACAAAAAGCTTTTGTGTGGTTAGTGTATTTTTGTAAAAGAATAGTTATGTTTGCACTTTATCATTTGCTTAGTGACAATTGGCTTGTAATCTTTCAAATAAAAAAGCTTGGTGGGCTCTAAATCACAGGCACTTACCCAAGGATTATGATATTTCAACATGAACCAGGAAGACAGATGAAGTGGGATATTACGTAAGACCAAGTTTCTGTTGTGAGCTGTGCAAAGGGTGCCGATTCATAAAACACTTCAACAGGGCGACCTACGGCCAAACTGCTCCAAATAACTGGTGGCTAAGCGAGCCCTGCACATTGATCATGCATGTTGTCACAGAGGCTCATGTGCCTGGATTTATCGCAGCTCTTATGTGTTAGTGATATTGATATAATTGTAACTATAATAAATGACTCACTCCTCGGGATATGATTTAGAGGGCTTGGCCACAGGGCTCATCTCGTCCTTCCCACTGTGAAAGATAGCCCACGGATGTGAAGTAACTATGTATTACCCAAGCTTTGACTATAATGCTCTGTTAGTCCTTATCAAAAAGTATTAGTGCTTCTACCTTATTCTGGAGCCCATATGAATTTCTTTCAAGGCACTTTTTATACAAAATTATGAGTGAATAAATTGCATCTTCATTTATCTTCCAAAAACCCTTCTGTGCTGACTGCGATACTCAGCTCTCAGCGCTTTACATAATTATATTAGTCTTCTGCTACACCACGAAATTGATTGCCCAGGAAAATGAACCTGGCTTTCCTATAAATTACACCTATGGATCATAAGAAATGTGTTATTTTGTTTAAAATAGTACCTAATCTAATTAGAGCTCTAATTCATGGCGAGCTACAAGTGTGCCTATTACAGTAACAGGGTTTGGAATTGAATGTGCCTGCAGAATAAAGAATGATTCTGTGCAGTTTCCATTTGTAATCCCCGACACATTATTACAGTAAAATAGTCTGTGACTTCTTGATATGAGAGATGGATTGTTAAGTGATTCAACTGTATTCATAAGCTTGAACGTTTCAAACTTAAACATTTAAATTAGGAATAGGCCAACAGTTGATTTGAAAAAAAAAAAAAAAGTTTCAAATAGTCAAACTTTTCAAGACTCATGAGCAAAATGAGTTGGTGCTGGTTGTTGAGCTGGTCTGTGGAGAGGTGTGAATGCACTGACTCCAGAGAGACATTTCTAAGAAGCAAAGCAAAAATATTGTCTGCATGCTCTGCATGCATAGAAGTTTGATTAAGCACATAAATGAACAGATTAAAACTCTGGACATTTTATTGACTTGCCGACAGTAATACTGTACGTCCATCTTTCTTCAGTTTCCCCCAGTGACTATGGAGATGTCTTCTCCTGAAGATTAAAAACACACTACATTAATGTAACACATTTACATTTATCACAATAATTTCAGAATTCCAATTATATGAAACTACACTCACACAATTACTAAAACTAAACACTGACTTAGCAATACATTTTTTAAGGGATGGTGAAAATAAAGTACTGGTTGTGACAGTGGTTCTCAACCTGGGGGTCAGGACCCCTAGGGGGGTCGCAAAATGATTTCAGGGGGTTCCCCAATGATATGGGGAAATGTTTAAAATGTATGCAATAGTTTTAAACAAGCTTTGACACCCTTCAAATGCAAAATGCATTTCCACTTGAAAAACGCAGTGGTAAATATAGATTCCTATTTGCTGGCCTCCCTAATGAATTTATCTAGGCCTATGTACTGAAAATAAAATCAAACATTAGACATAAGGCTACATTATAATTTTGCACTAAACTTCTGCACCAATACAGTATTTTACAAGTATCTTAAGTAACCACCTTATAATTATTAATACACCATACGTCTTGAGCCACCTTGCTAATATTTTGTCCACTATATAACTCCAGAGACAACGTCCCTCCTTGTGTTGTTGTCATTGTGTTTGCTGTCAAGATTATAGCAAGGATTTGAGAACATATAAGGACAAAAAGACAACACGATAAAAGGAGTAATCTAGTGTGCTGTAACTGAGAAATGAAAGACTCCTTGTTTACACTGCTATGTGTGCACTGTTATTATGAAACCAAGCAGGATATTATGCTTGTACTATATTTGCAGCAGAAAAAAACACATTCAGAACGTGTGCATTTTTGTCATCTATTGTTCCCCTCTCCTATGGGCCTGAGTATTAGAATCTCAATATCCAAGTGCAGTGTGGCAGCGTGCAGGGTTAAGTAATTCTGCACCGCTGAGAAAGACATTTGATTTCATTTGTAGTGTGTCTTCCAGCGGGTGGAGGTGAGCCCACCTTTGGCTGCAGGAGGAGTGAAGCGGCAAGCATATCTAGTGTTCGGAGACACAAAATTGACAATGCATTTATCTTTGAATAATGTAAATGTCCTGAGAATACAGTGGCAGTGGTCCTGGAGTGTCCGCTGAGGGCGCTTGGCTGTCAGACGTGCAGCTCTCTGGCCCTCGCTGCAGCATAATGTGGTGGCTGGATCCCTGGAGCGTCCTGTTATTCTGCTCTGCCTGCCTCGGGCCCACAGTCCTGCTCCGGCACACTGCACTGGCTCCCCTCTTAATTTACAGCCAGGTAGGACAGGGAGTTCATGCAGAGTAGCCTGCCATGAAGGCTCCCCCACTCTACCTCTTCGCACATAGCATGCTCTATATCAAAAAGAAAGTGATAAAAATCGGGGTTAAAAGGATTCATTCTGATCTAGTGTTTCGGAGTGATAAGACTGTCAATATGGGTGTTCCAGTCATTGTTAGTATTTCATGTTTAAAAAAAATAGCAGTTGAGAATAAAGTAAATTACTTTATGCTAACTATACAGAGTAACATGCACATTATATAATTAGATGTTTGGCTCTGTACCTCTGGCATCCTATTGGTATGTTTGTGTTCTTCTCCACCATGTACTGTATGTAATAAAATCAGTGTAATGGGAATTACATCAGTGTTTGACTGGGTTCTATTATTTTAAGTACTTGGCTTCGAGAATATTGTGAGCTATTGTGTCCAAGAAATGTGCAGCTCGCTGCCTAAAACATGTTTTGTTTAAAATGGATGGTTCCTGGCAGGCTGACAGTGCTGTTCAGTGAGGCAAAGTGCCAGTAAATTGTTTGTCTTCTGCAGTGCTGCTCTATAATTCTTCAGGGATTCAATGGCATTGTGTTTGCCAAAGAGAATAATGATAGATGGGATCAAATCAAACTACAGAGGATTTGGGATGCACTCTGGCCACAAAGCATAATCGGAATACATTGTGTGCCCTGGACAAACACCTGCATATTGTTATCTGTGTATTTTGACCTGCATCTGTGTCAGTCCAGTGTTGTCTATTTCAGTCTGTGCACTTATCAATTCTAAGTTTGCTATTTTGTGCACAAGTCCATCGAAAGCTTTCACTGATGAATTTGTGGGCAAGTCTTTCTGTTGAAAATGCTCCAGCCACACTAAAAGGACTGGTCCATGTTTGAACAGATTAAGTTTAGGCTTGTAAAACGTCCAGATCATAGCACTAAATGTAAATGTGCAATCTGCCCATTCAAATGTCCTTTTGGCCAAACAACAGGAACGTGTCCCCATCTGTTCCCTCTCTCTGATGCCCATGCATTTCTCCTGCCAGACCTTCCCATTTGCTGGAGCAGAGGTTTCCCAGCCATTTTGAAGGTTATGAACAGGGCAACTTCTCCCACCATGTGCTCACAGCTCTTTGATTGGAACTGGTGGCTCCACATTTGCACATTTGAGCCACGGAAAATTCTCACTAATATTGAAATGTGCTTGTCCTTGGATAGGAGGCATTTTTGATGATGTTGTTGCTGTTCCACAGTTAGCAGCAGAGAAAGACAAGCGTGGTTGTCAGTGGAGGAGTGTGATTTGTGGCAAGCCCGGCCTTGCCAACTGTGAGGCAGCGAGGTGTGACCACAGAGATCCTTAACATCTCCAGTTGCCTCGGGGCCAACTAGTCAATTAAACTATACTGTCTACCAAGAGCAATGGTGTGCACTGTGATAGGCCACAAGCAAAAAAGGAAACTTAAGCCAGTTTACACTAGCAGCTACCATTCTGAATGATGATGTATATAGATAATTCTTTAGGTATTTAAGTATTGCAATTGTGATAACATTTGTGATGTATATATCAAAAGTAAGATTCTCTTTAGATTATGATATTTGTTTTTTGTTTTTTATTTGTTTCAGTTTAACTACTGCAGTATAACTTGAGGGCAGAGCATTTAACCCATATAATACAATTGCATTTCACAGTATTAAATTGGAATACAATTTAATGTTACCCCTACCACCTCCCCCTGGCTTCTTTTCTCAAATTAAAAATGAATATAGATCAAGACTTTGTTTGTTTTTGACCATCCAAATTATCATGGAAAAAAAATACTACTGGAAATTTAAAATGCCCAAATTTCCAATAGTATTTTTGGGCAACACAGTTGAGGTCCTGATGTTCCAACACTCAAATCATTCTTCACATTTGGTATGGAAAGCTAAGGGTTAAGTTTATAACCGTTTTCATACATGTTCTCCAATATGATTACAAACAAAAATCCAAACCTTAAAAATATGATTAGAGTATGGGGAAATGTGAATATTTAAAAGAACCACATTTTTAGTCAAATATCGGGCAACCAATTGTTTGTACCTGGGGAGCTGATGCGATTGACTATTCATGGAGAGGCAAACGATTAAAAAACAATTCAAGATTTTTATCAGTCCAAATCTAGCTTTCAGAAGTTGCGAAATAGATTTTGCACAGATAAAAAAAAATCTTTACTCTCTTCAACTCAGAAGCTTCAGAAAAATCAAAACAATGAGCTGACAAAACCTGCTCAGCTTATCAATTGAAGATAAAGGATAGTCAGGAAAAATTACATAATATCTCATATTTATAATGTTACGATGTAAATTTATAATGTTATGATGTAAATGTATGGATGTGACATTAACCTCAGTTGACTTTTTTGACAACTTCAAACGACTTCAAAATGATTTGGTTGATACATTGCAAAATTATGGTTTTATACATTGCTCACATAATCTGCAGGGTAGGGATGTCAAGATTAATTGATATATAATAACAATAAGAAGCTTAAAGAGATAATTGTTAAAAAATAATAAAGTTTGATTTCATTCATTTAATAACTGTGAATTATTGTGATGTTTCTTTTCACAATAAATCATAAAGCTGATATTCTGACGCAGTAACAAGCCTATGTTTTAAAAAACTTAGTGTTGTTCAGTTAGCATTTATTTTTGTAATGTTTATGAATACCATGTGTTTGTGTGGGAAACTCCAAGAGGGTCTCCGTTCAAAGGGACCTGCCTCTCCTGTGGAACACTTTATCGTGTGGATGCAGATGTGCTTTTTGTTGGAACCTTGCACCTCATCCATTACCCGGGGCCTGCCAGAGAGATAGTGCAGAGTGAATCCATTCAAAAGGACCATGACAGAGCACTGCTCAAGTGAACTTTCAGTGAACTAGGCTCCACAGAGGAATCCATGCATCAAAAATAAGTCATTTCTCCTCATGCTCTGGCCTGTGTTTCATACAGATTGTTACTTTCAACACATTTGCCATCCTCATGGCTCAATCTGTCAATCTGATCTTTGTCTGAGCACTGTATCTGTCCGTGAAGATTCAGTCGGGCTGACAATAAGAGTGAGGTGGGAATTTTGTGACTATTTTGTCTTGTTTGATCAAGACTGTAGAGGATGTAATAACAACAGCCTTATGACACACTGTGTTTCAATATGTATTAAAGTTAAACCAAAACAATACAGTATACTTTTCCAACCTAAAACAATGAAAGTATTATCCAACAGTACATTTTCTGAAAGGAAAATAACATAGTTCCGCTTGTGTCACATAAAAAGCTAAAACCAGTCTAGACTATCTCATTTCCTAAACAATGATCCTGCCATCAGGTGGTCTGTGGTCTGTCCAAAAGCCAGGGCACTACAGTGTAGTGCCCTGGCACTGGGCTAGCAGCCATTGTAAGTGCCCCGAGTGCTAATCAGATGGTAAATTAATGAATAAACAGTTCATTTAGCTTTAAAACAAAACCAAGGCTTTGGCAGGAGTGGCAAAGATACAATTATCAAAATACATGCAGACAATGGTAGCCCATTTCATGAGGCTAAGTGAAAGTAGATGTTCTTGGAATTGTACCAAAAGAAATAGAAAGGCTGACAACTACAGAGCTTTTTTCCTTGCTCAGTAATAATACTGAAGCTCTGGCACTATCGACATAGACCTTGGGTTGTTATATGAAAAGTCATTGGACACAATTTAATTTCTGTCAGCAGTCAGCCTGCACAGCTGCAATGGGTTTCTTTTGTGCGGTCGCCTCTGACTCTCTCTGAGCATCAGTGTGAAACTCGCTCCTTTATTGCACGCACTGCCTGTGCCCTTAAGGTGCATTTCATCCACATGGAAAATGAAGTTATATCTGAACTTCGACCAATAGTCGCTGTTAGCCTCGGGAAGCAGCACTGTAAGAGCCAGCCTTAGTATGACCGAGCAGCCACAGCAGCTCAGAGCTCCACTGCTCCATAAATCTTTCACCCGTCTGCATTAATGGCTGCATATAAACATGGAGATTTTGGTTTTATACTTGTGTTTTATTTTTGCACTGAATATAGAGTTTTACACTGAGCAAATATAATTGCTTCAAGCACTTTCTGATCTCTTACATCACAAGGATCCCACATGATTGTCAAATCAACAAGCCTCTTGTCTTTAAGCAGCACAGATGATCGGGTCATGTCCAAAAGGGCCCTTTTACTGACAACTTGGTTGTGCGCCGTAAATCTGTGAAAACATTTTGTCCCTAATGGTATGTATTTAAGTGAATTTGTGCCTGTTTCACTTCTAGACACTGACAGCACTGGAGGCAGGTCTGACTGACAGGAAACGACAGGGAGGTGCTGACATTAAACTTGTGCAGTCAACGGTTTGAGGAATGTGATTTACTATGTACCAAGTGTTCAGAGTTGTTCTTGCACATTGGAACATTAAAACATTGAATTGACTCTCTCTCAATGGCCATACAAATAGCCATCATTTTAAACTTAATTCATCTACCATATAGGCCTACTGCATATGCTAGATGCAATGTTATTTTGGAAATAGGCAACAGCTACATTAAGCTTTATAGACAACTGCTTCCAACAGGCTTATCTGCAAATCAATTAAACTCACTGAACTTTTAAAAAAGGCAATTTGTTACCCAATATAATGCAGATGAATATACTGGGTTCAGATTATTATGGCAGCAAGGCAAACCTTTTGTCATGTTCCCATAAATCAGTCGGCCTTGCAGAGGGAGGCCATCTCACACATACCAGTTACATCTGAGGCTGGTGGTAAATGTTCTTCCGGAGAGAAACCTGTGTTCCCTCATCCATCCGAGGTTCCAGATGATTTGGTCCATCTCTGTCCATGCTCCTGGTCCTCAGTGGTCACATCCAGCTGGTGGTCGCATGTTGTGGGAGAAGAGATGGTAAGCTCTGTCAGATAATTTGTCTTAATTAAAATTTCATGAAATGTGGCTTTACCATAGTGCTTTGCAGCTCATACAAGGGACAGTAGTCGATTACCATACTAGGCCTACTTATCCTGTATTTTAACTGTTTGGGCAAAAGTAAGCTTAAATAAATGGCCCAAGGGTTCAATAAATATATGGACATCAAATGGCACAGGCTACTATAAATCAAATAATCTAGTACAGGGAAATGTTGCTAAAGAAAAGTATTGTTGTGCACAGCGTCCTGTTTCTGCCAATGATGTTTATTGTATGATCACTGTATTTGTGCGTTATCTCAGGCAGGTAGAAGTCATTTGGAAGGTACATGCATAGACTGCCTTACCCTGAAAGCTTTTCCCCTGCAACACGCGCGTCGTCTTCACCGTTTTGGAAAGTCGCGCGAATAATGGCGAGACTACAGTTTAGCAGACACTTAAATATGAGCATATAGGACGGTCTACTTCTGACTGCAAAACAAAGCAGAGTAAGTACCTAAGCTTACCGTAGCCTGGCCTGCATGTAATGACTTTACAAAATGCTTGCTTTTCTCTCTCTGTTAAATCGTTTAAAAATGTGTTTGAATCTCTTGCCAAATTGTCAGGTGAGGCGCTACAAAACAGTAGCATTATGCGGAAGGAAAGGAAGCTATGCTGCTACTCTGTGTCCTGGCGCACAGACATTCAATTATATCACGTATAAATATGCCTGTTTGGTCTATATTTTATTATCTATGTTTTTATTAGCCAACATCAGTGAGTAAATAGGCGAGGACTACTTGAAAAACCCATGTAAAAAGCCTACTGAAGCATGATTAGCTTTTAAAGAAAGTTGTGGGCTACTTTCTCTCTCACTTACACTTGAAATGCTTGTGGTCAGATCATACCTGATTTTATACATCTACATCATGTTTGTAGCTACATTTATATGTGAAAATCTGTCTTTGCAGTGATGCTGAGGAGTTTGTGCCAGAAGTAACTTGCACAGCCTAAGCCAAGGTAGGACTGCAGCCACACCATCCTCCTAAACGAGTCATTCAACAGGTCATAGTCGCTGGGCCTCCAGTTGTTGGGTGGCAGCTAAAGACTCTTATTACCATTGCTCATGACAATACTTTGTTATCTGTTGCGTCCTAACCAAGTATAATAAAATCTTATTCTTCTTATAGATCCAGGTCCATACTGAAATGAACTGTAGTATGTGAGTTACAAACAGTGACCGCACTATTGGCCCCTATAGCCACCCTTAGTTCTTGTATTTAGGGTGAAGGGTAAAACAACTGGAATGGAGAAGCATGGCTGGCTAACTTTCTTTGTTTCAGGGCTGCATGTATGCGTTCACGTTTCCCTTAAACTCTGAGCGCAGGGGGAAATTATAATTAATCTGTTAATGACAGTCGGCGCTGTCACAAGCTCGGGGAGTGTATAATAAATTGCTGTAATAAAAATTAAGATTGCATGCATCATTGAGGCCTTCTGAGGGTTTGTTTAATGTAGTTACAAAAATGGTAGCAGCTGATGTGGCGTCCACTGCTCTACCAGGAGAATGCTAATTTCTGAGTGACACTTAACCTGCTGTAGCTCAACCACTGCTGAGGGAGGTTAGTGCAAACCTAATGACTTTTTCCCCTGCCCCATTTTGAGACCCACTGAACTGGATGGCCTGGTTTGTTTCTTGAAGGCAAAAGTTCTGCATTGTTTAGTAAAAAACATGTTAAAGCTTACCGGTAATTTACAGAGTAGAAATGAACCTGGCTCTGTGTTGAATAGTGTTTGAGGTAGTGGACAGTATAGATGAATGACCATGTGCTCTGTGAAGCCACATAAGGTCAGAGGTCAGATTATACACTCGTTCTTTCTTCCCTTGTGTAGGACATGAAAGCTGCTGCCTCACCAGAAATACGCACTTGGAAGGTTAAGGCGCAGCCACTGCCGCAGAGAATGTCCCTCTTTGATAAGGCATAAAGATCGCTCTGTAGTGGTCCCATTAGAGAGGAGCTGATGACTTTTGCCCTGTAGGAACAAAAGAACATATCTGAAACATGGGCTACATTGAAGATTATCACTTCATTGTGTAGGCCTTCTGTTAATCCTACAAGCAGTCATCCATAGTACAGCCCTTAGATCAGCATTCTGTGCTCCCCTGACCTTCAGCTATAGTTGGTGGACATACTTTACTGAGACTGGCTGACCAGTTTCCTGTCTGGTCACCAATTAGCACCTCTTCTGGCCCTTTCAAGCAGCAGTATTAGTCAAGGCACAAACTTGGAACCTTTTCTGGAGGGGCTGTTTGGGACCCAGGGGCCTGTTTGGGGCTATAGCCTGCGGGCCAGGCTGGTATATTGCACTTGTAGCCTGACACCAGTTGACACAGCATAGTTGCCCAGGTCATGCTACAAAAACATTGCCCTCAGTCTGAATGAAGACATCCAACAATGGGCATATTTTGGTCGACAGACAGACTATAGTTCTCTTAATTACACTAAACTCACTTGGCTTTCAGAGGAAGACACTTCCAGATAATGAGATCCTTCCTGTCCTGATGCTGAACTTCCAAGTCCGGGGGGAATGTTTTTCACAATCATATTATTAGAAATTAAGTGAAACTTAATCATATATAGCTATGGCTGTTAGAAAACTAGGTAAAATGTTGTGCATATAGAGGTCAGCTGTTTTACTGATAAATGAAATTTTGTCACAACACTGGGTTCTGTAGGAAAATGTTTGCGTGTGCTGACGTGAAGACTATTAGGTGGCGATGTACTGATCCAATACTGGTATCAGATATCGGTGCCGATGAAAAAAATGAAAAATTTTCTGGATCAGATATTGGCTTTCAAACTCGACTTTTCTCATAAAATAAACCTATCTGGAATAAAAGTATGATGTGGCTTCTTTAGAGATTATTTTTAGGTGTCTGGGACCAATAAGAACGTACCAAAAAGAGAGACACAACAATAAAAGACCATATTAGGGGGACCAAAGGGTCCTCCCTCAGGAAATGTTTAATAAAATAAATGTAGTTTCCTGTAATCTGGGGTATTTTAGGTGAAGAAATCCTATTTTTAGCAGTCCAAAACAGAAGAGTGGGATATAGGCCCATTGTTATAGCCCACTTCTCAAGAGTCAGTACAGTCAATTGCTTATTAGACTACAACAACTGGCTTATTTTTATGGCTTGCATGTCATTAACTTCCATTTTTAAAATACTGATCACTTGTGTCCAACTCCTGTTATGTTGCTTTTTTGAGAATCCAACAGATTTTTTCAGAGAAATATGTGCTAGACATATTAATTTATCATTAATCATTAATTCATCACCTCTTTTGCTCATAACATAACGCTATTATGAGGCTTATTGTCACTGGGTAAAAGCTTACATTGTGTACAACATGTTTATGAACTTTAAACTGTTCCTACAGTCTTTGAATTGGTGTTATGTGGTGTTAAGGTTAAGACGCACAGGCAGATACACATGAGCAAGCGAGAGGCAGGAGAGACAGAGCAAAATTTGTGAGTGTTTAAAACAACTTTTACACATCTGCTGTTTTCATGGAGCAAATTTAAAACGTAAAATATGTTGACCATGAGGGCACTGAAGTCAAAGGGGCAGGTGCTTGCGCTCTATCTGTGCACATCCCTGTTTTGAAGTGCCATAGGCCATTGTAGTTTTAGAGGAAGGTCTTATAAAAAAATAAAAAAATCATTATTAAAAATGATAATTGCCTTTATCAGCGCTAACTGAATTTGTAAAAATATTAAACATTCCACACTAACCTGAAGTCAGTTTCCATATTGTCAATAAATACATTTTTTTTAAATAATATCTTACTATAAAACCGTGTGTTATACTATGTGTGTTAACATGTGAGTGCACTGCATTATCTTTGAAGCACACAGGAAAATGAATAAGCAGTACAATGCTGAAAACCGCAGTGGAGCGTGCATCTTTTCATATATTTAGGGAAAATATAATCATTCTTTTTAATTACTGCACCTAGGCACTCTATTAAAATAGTAATTCCCCTGATCCACCTGGATTGATCTGTTCACAGTGGGTGGTTGTGGGGAAATGCACTGTATAATATTCATGCTGGGATGCCTTGGTTGTGCTGTGTGTCAGAAGCCATCTTGCAGCGAATCCCTCAGCCACCTTGGAGCGCAGCCTGTGGAACTGATGAGGTGAAGAGCATTGCTCTGCAGCTCCATGCTAGTAATCACGGGACTGAAGAAACACATACATCATCTGGCACACAGGTTGGCATGGCGAGTGAAAAGCCTTCACATCACGTAAGATGTTGGACAAATGATGGCCATACGTGTGTTTGTCTGCTCACAGATGGCTGTGCATCTTCAGTCAGGAAAAAGCTGAGCCTGGCACTTCTTCCCCTCCCCCACCGGCTCCTCCCGCTCCCCTTCCTCTCTGCCTCCATCAGTCTTTTGTAGCACGGCCCGTTTTGCCTCTCCTCTGCAGGAGGTTTGATATTGGCAACACAGTTAGTGCCCTCCACGGAAATAACATTGGAAAAGATGACATAAATTATTTGCCAATTGTTTGACACATGCAGGGCATTGTCCTTGCTATAATCATCAGCACTCTGTCACCTGAAGGTATGAGCGGTGCCATTGCTACTTTGTGTCTCTGCTCTGCCTTGTGGGCTGTATGCTCTTCCTGCTCTTTTTACAATAGCATACTCTGAACCCTTTTGTAAAGATGGAACATGAACTCCATGTATCTAACTATTGCATTTACAGTTAGTTTTAGTGTGTATATTAATTCATCAATGTTCTAAAGGCATTGAGAGCACTCAACATAATCAGAGGTCAATTCAAAGTTCTGTTCTGGACAAGAAGGTCCTGGGTTCAATCCCCAAACTGGGTGAGTTTTTTGTGTATGGAGTTTGCATGTTCTCCCATTGTTTGCATAGGTTTGCTCTGGGTGCACTGGTGCACATGTATAATAGTGCTGGGTCCAACAATAGTGGGGGATTTTATATAATTAGCATTAGTTGATGTCACTTTTTCAAGCAAATGATTAAGATAAGCAACAGTTGCTGTAAAGCCATGCTTGATCTGAAACAGCCGTTAACCGTGTATGGGTGTCTCTATAATAAATGACATTAAATAAACATATTTTCTAGTTTTATTCCCCCAGGCAGCAGATGACTCTGTGTAGTATTATTAACACGTTCATGTGGGAATCTTAGTGTATCTGAGCCAGTGAAAGGCAGAGAGAAATTTGTGTGTATAAATGTTTGGTTTATTTTCGCTAAGACTGCCAGTGTCAGTGAAGCACATTTTACTTAGCCCTTATAAAGGCTATTGTTATTAAATTGTGGCTGGTGATACATTGTGGTTCATATGAAGCTTCTGCACAAAATGAGAAGAATATTTCCAAATAGGTTGTATCTTAGAGCCATGCAGTCTACAACGCATTACAGCGCATGGATATGAGATATAGCTCAGAATCAATACCTGATTTAGTTGAATGAGGAATGATGTGAGGAGCCCTACTGGAAAGTACAACAACACACTGAAAAACTGGTGTCTCCTCATGAAAAATGCTCATTATCAATGGGGGAGGTGTTTTGTGTGGATGTAATGAGATACTGTCATGCTGTGGTACAGTGCAGAACAAGCAGAGCCACCCCTATGCAGCCTCTACTATTCTATAATGTCCTTGCCCTTGATCAGTTCCCGCTGCCTTCAATTGCACCGAAGCCCATTATAAATTAATCACCTCATCTCGCAATTTGCATAAAACACACACAGCACCATTTACACTCGCCTCTGTCTATGAACTGGATTTCCGACAAAACTGCATTAAATCGTATATTAAAGGAGAAGGACGGCAATATTTCGCAAAATGTGGTATTCCAGTGACTATACAGAAGCTACTTTATGCAGTGCTTTAGGGATTTGATGGAGTTTTGCTCTAGAATCCTTATATTTACTTCTGCTGTGTTGTTGTTGCAGGTCCCATCTTCGTGTGGATTTTGGCTCCACCAGGTAGACCGGTGTGCACCTGATTACTCAAATTAGGACAGATTTGCCCTGGAGTGATGAGGTAATCAGCTCTCCGAAAATGCCTCGCTATTACTCAGACAATGAGAGACAATAAACTTAACTGAAGGAGTGAAGATTGATTGCAGAGTTCTTATTTAGATAAACACGATTCACAGAAAAAGGCAATTCATCTGATCTGTCTGGGTTTATTTTCACTGTGAATCAGCAGAAATGTTAGAGGCTTGCTTTGACTTACATATACATGGACATAAATCATATAATTACATTGTCAAAGCAACATAAGATCTTTGCAGAGATCCAGGAACTTTAAATCGTTAACTGACTTCTTAGATGCTGTGAATTATAATCCCCACCATGTTTTTATTCTGTTTTGCTTGTTAACTAGATTACATTGTGCAAAATACCATCTGCTTTTTTATGATTATGTCTTTATCCAAATAT
The DNA here is from genome assembly GCA_000787095.1 of Periophthalmodon schlosseri. NCBI lineage: Eukaryota > Metazoa > Chordata > Actinopteri > Gobiiformes > Gobiidae > Periophthalmodon > Periophthalmodon schlosseri. The sequence goes on along the minus strand of KN470318.1, from coordinate 119,521 downwards.
ACACATCCAGTTAGGCTTACAGTGCTATAATCTGGCTGTCATTCATTTTTTTTTCTTTGGGTGGTGTGAACAGTTGAGTAAAACAAAAAACAGACAAACCAATTAAGAGAATACCCCCTGTCTCTGTTACAATATAAATAAATAAACCTCATGTTTATCCAATTAGCAGAAGTGGGCTAAGTCACTCTAACCATATTGTTTTTGATATTGATTTCGGCCTATTAACTCATCTGCCTCAATGTGATGCATCACACAAGCTATGCATCAGAGCAGCTAAGCGGAAGTGATTGGCTGGTGGAAAAAATATCAGCTGAAATGTCTATGAGCAGCGGAAGGATCCTCTGTGTAGAATATACAGAGAACTAGCGTCTGGTTAGCCAGGTTAATATAGTGCGCCTTTGGATCTAATCAAATGTGTGGATGTGTGTAAAAAGCAGCTTCATCCATGGCTAATTTCTTGCCATAAAAAACACTATAAAACATTTGCAATCAGCGGTATGTAATTATGAAATGATCCATGCCGAGTTAGACATCAGGGTTGTAAAAGCGCTGGCCTAACAATCTAGTTTGGCAGTGAGGAGCCCATATTAACAACACAACAGTAGTTATTCTCCCAGCGCCTTCCTAAATGTCACAGTTTGCATTTGTCAGATTGCAATGTATCACTTGGAGGGGGGTGACGGGAAAGCCTCCAATGAGTAACCTTGAATGGCAGCCAATCGGCACAAGACCAGTGGCCTCCTCCCCATGCCAAAATTTCACTACTGCACCATACAATACATTTAAATACACAGAGACGCCAAGAGGAGTAGGATGTACGAATACCACGTGACCTCTCGAAACTCTCGCAAGCAAGGGAGAGGGGAAATTGTTTAATGAAGATGGATCACAGTGATGGCTTTGCATTTCATTTCTTAACAGCGGGCATACGGCTATATTACAACCAGTCCTCACCTTTGTCCTCCTCATCGCAGACGGGCCACTCAGGAGGTTGTGTACTCACTTTAGTTTTTGGGGGTATTTCTGTCGCCAAGCAAAAACGTCGTGCCAGCTTAGTGGAACTTGCTTAGCTGGCTAGTCAACAGGGAAATGTTGACAATTCAGCCCAGTTCCATCTGCCCGGCGCTGTTCTGGGAGGTCTCTGGTGAAATGCTGTCCTCTATCAACACTGAATGTCACAAACCAGTTTTCACAGCAGAGGATCCACAGGAAAAATGCACTACTTGTCTTTGTGTAACCTGTGTCAAATATTAAGTATTCAAATAATAATGTAATATTTTTTGTATTATTTTGGCTTATGTTTTTCTTGATCCTCACACTACTCAAAATGCAAAACCAGTGAATGAAAAATACATCATTACTATTTAAGATTGTTTTGCTGACAACACACTAAATCATTAACTAAAACAAGTAAAAATGTTTTGGCCTAAGGTTGGTTTAGAGAATGTTGTTCTGTTAAAAGTGTGCTATAAAATACATCCTGGGTTTTGACTGTTGTTGGGCTAATCAAATTCTTGTACACTTCATTATGTTTTTTGCAAAAACCAATTACAAGACCTGGAGGCCATTTAAGCTGTTTTAATTACTACCAGGCAATAATCTCTTCATTGGGTAAGCAGGTTTAAATCCATTCATGAACAATAAACATAAAGGGTACTGTTGCCTTAAGCATTCTACTACAACTACTACTAGCACACGATCACATCTAGAGCTATTGGTGGTTGTTATATTCTATAATGTGATGATGTCATCCAGAAGAGGGCAAGAGCCAGTTTTCCCTGTTTATAACATTGTAAAATATCCAAAAGGAAAATCCAAAAAATGTTACACATGGCCATTTCCATTAGGATGTAGGTCTTTGAACTTGCTATACCACAACAGAAATCTGTAATTTACCATAGTGAATATGGTTTAAGTTTAAGTTGGATTTTCATGACTTTTTAACCTAAAAAAGCATTGTTGTTTGCAGCTATGACAGTCAGAAAACAAACCCTGAGGGAAAAAAGTAGTAGAGTAGCGTGAGGTAACTATGTTGTGAAACCCGCTGACATCTATTAGCAGTTTACCTCCACACTTAGTTGTCTTTAAGTACAAAACAGTACAAAATAGGGCATGAGCCTTGACAGTAAAGTGAGCATAGCATACATAGATGTCTGTGATGGAGTCACACTCTGAACTCAAGACCAAAGGCCAGGGGTTCAAATGGACAACAGTGCCTTCAGGCAGGATCCCTGAACCCTCTCACCTCAGCTCATGAGCCAATGTGACACAGTACCTGAAACCTTTTTTGTCCTATATTCAAAAAATAAATGCTTTTAAAATGGAAGCAGCATAATTCCCATCAAGGTCTGCACTTATAAATTATTAAGATGTGTAAATAGTGGAAGGATCCTCGGGATAGAATATACAGAGAACTTGCCTCTAGAAAACTGTAAAATATTTGTCATCAACGGTCTGTAATTATACAGTGATCTGTTATCAGGGCTGCACAAGCAATGTCTACACAAAACAAATATTAAAAGCAACGTGGAATCTTTTAATTCCCTTCAAGTTACACACACATTCACACAGAATGCTTATAGAAATAATTGATACCGGTCTAAACCGAGCCTGAAAACCTGTGGTTTACCGTGTCAGTGGTGCTTGCTGTCAGGCAGTTGCACAGGCTGAGGGATTGGGAGGGTCAGTGTGTAATGTCCATGCGATGAGTGCTGCCGCTGCTTTACGACTTCCATTTGCTCCAGTGTGGGCAGCCTTCCCACTGGCGCTCGCTAATGACGCCGCCCTAATGCAGCATGCTAGAGCAGGGCAGGCTAATGTAAGTGGGGACGAGGGAACCACCGGGGCAAAAATTAAAACGCCATAATTGATCATATTTCAATGTAGCTTAACGGAATTGCCTTATAACAGAAAGGAATTATCAATGAAATATTAATACAGTGTAGTAATGTTTCAAACTGAATGCAAGGTAACAACTGCGTGCGTTTATGATGGACTCAAATACCACTAACATTGTCTTTGCTTTTCATTTTTTCCATTTGTGATTAACACATTCACCTTTAGTACCAAACCCATTATAATTCCATAATGTCTTGTATCTATCAGCCTCTCTACAATGTATGACCTCCACATTATCAGCACACTCTGGATTTTCCGCTGCATGGTCACACTGCGGTACTGGGAGCAAATAACGATAAAAAAAGAACAGCTGTCAAGGTGCAAGTTAAAGGTGAACAATGTAAATTCTTGTCTCCATGGAGATGTTATTGTTTGGAATGGTTCACAGAATTATACTTAACTAATTCCACCAGACCAAGTGACATGTCAGATCTGTGGAGAGGCAGCCAGGCTCATAATAAAAATGCATGTTTTTAAAGGTCCTGGACGAATGAGGGATTACACCATCTTTTTTATAGGTATTTTTAGGTATAAAAAACACTTAAATAACTTCTGAAGACAAGGAGGCTAAAGACCCCCCTATCAGAAAACTTACATAGTGCACCACTAAGTCACAAATGTCACACTTGGTATATGTTGTGTTTTGGAAGTCAGATAATTGTGGTAAGCATAAATCCCTGCTTTTTGTTTTAGGCCATGGGGGCAGCAGACAGGAGCTGGACTATCCCCCTCATATGCCTTTTAGTGGGCTTCCTCCACGTGCCCCGGTGATCCGGCTGTCCCTTATATCAAAGATGCTCTGTTTATGTTTGGAAATCTATTGATATTGCGCATGATGGATGAGCTGCTGGCAGACTTGCCCTCACTCCGAAGTGGTGTCAGAGGTGGCCCTGTTTAATGGATAGCTTGTCCGCTTCAAAACTAAATGTGGAACTATACAACGACAAAAAAATATACAGCTCGGGGAAAGGTGTTTTAGCATACTGATCGCGATTGACACTGACAGTGAACAACACTATGAAGAGTTACAGTGCGGTGTTGAATTTCCTTAAAAACAATGTAATAAAAACACATTATCTCTGCTAATAACAACTGCTGTCACAACAATGATCCCGCCCATAGATTTCCATTTCTCAAGTTTGAGTCATGTAATAGGTACATTATTAGAAGCTAGCATGGTGAAGCAGACCTGCCGGTGTTTCTGATCGCTCATACTGTGGGAAGTCAAAAACAGATAGGAGGCTAAGATTAGATAAAGCTGTGCGAGTGTGTCTTCCAAAGCACTTACACGAATAGGGAGAGCCCAGCAATAGGCATCGTCTCAACGTGCACTTTCATCCTGGTGCTTTTTCTTGCCTCCAGCGATGGGAGTGGATGACCTTTTACTGTCAACTTCTAACATGACAAATTACAGAGGCTGGATGACCGTGTTTTTTAGGAATGCAAGAGTTCACCGCCTGGTCAGGCCGCTAGCAGGGCAGCGGACCCCTACAATAGAGACAGATGTATTAATTGATAGATAATTGTCATAGATATATCGACTGGTTGGGGGGGGGGGTTCTCTGTAGTTTTTGGGGCAAGGAACGTGATAGCCGAGGAAGTCTTTAAAGGGTTTGTCTTTTCCCCACAGGGCTGCCTGAGCTGAGGCCAGCACAGAAACTAGATCACCACATCAGTACCGACGACTCCTGGGATCAATGTCCAGGGGTCTGTCTGAATATGAAGACAAAATTAGGTGAGGGCATTTCTTGAATAAAAGCTTTTCTACGTGTGAGGGCGTGTGTGACACGTCTTGGCTACTGATCCAGAGGTGGCGGCCGCACATGCTCTGGGCAGTTGTGTCATGTCCGTGCCCTGTTTAATTGCAGATCAGCTGGGGAAATGCAGAGCCAGCCTTGGTTTCTGACCTCCTCGGGCCGATCTGTGCCACACAACCAACCCACTCTGTTGCAACCACATCAGTCACTGGCCTGTCAGTCTGCACAAACAGCCTGTGAGTATTTACTGGGCTCTTGCAAGATCAACACTTGATGCACGCTCATACATTTGCTAAATAACAATACAGTGTGTGAAAAATTAGGTTTACAGAATAAAACATATTCAATAAAACACTGTTTTTTTTTAAAATATTATAACTCTTAAGAAATGTGGCAGTATATTGGGCTTCAAGTTTGCATGTTCTTCCCTTGTCTGATTTTATCTAAAATCTGGACAACTGTAGTTTCCAACTGCACAATCAAAATGTCATTTATGTTCCCTACCTACTGCTGCTAACACTAATATTATTGCTAATTATGTACGAACTCCATCTCCAACAAAATGACCAAAGTAGAAGGCGTAAGGTCTCTACTTTACCTCTGGTCATTCCCACACACACAGGGCTTAAGGTTTGCTCATCACTTGTGCATCCATGGAGAAATGATTGCATATTTACTGGCTGTGTTCACTCTGTCCCACACAGATTGGGTCATTACATATTTCTCATTTGTTCAACGACATCGCCGTATTATGCAAATGCTAATGGATTAAGTCCCATAGACCAAATATGACTGCTGTAGTTAGCCATATTGCAGTAGCCAACAATCACTGAGCTGAGAAAATGAAATCGCCCGACATGCCGTATATTTATGGACATCAACATTTAGCATCATTGAGAAAAATCCTTGTGCTTTTTAAACTGTTGTAAACAACCACGCCGTTTCCCATGCATGTCCAAGTATATGGTGTCCAAAATGAAGAGGGCTGGGCTTAGCACCCATTTGTTCCAGCTAATTAATATTTACTTTGGACAGTGAGCATTACATGATGCACTGTTTTTACGAGATTACAATGGGACATTAAGAAGTGTCCTATTGGTGGAGAAATAATACTTTGTTTTATTTTCCTTTAACAATACATTTGGGATAACTATAGAAAGAAGCTTCTAAGAAAACACACTTCAATTCAATTGACCAAATACTTTTACTTTCTTGAAGGTTATATTTTTTGTACCCTAGTTACAGTTTTACTTCCCATTTTAAGACAAATTCAAGTCTATTCTAAATGATAGTATTTTCATCAACATAATATAATCATAGTAATATTATTTTATAAGAATCGCTACAGTACACATTGTGAGTATGCCATGGTGCCACATTCTCAAGGGCAGTAGCAGTACAGAGATAATATAGAGGTTTAAGTTCCCAATGCCTGGTATTACATGCTCAAGGTGAGATAAAACATGGCTCTTGTAAGTCTGGAGTAAGGGAGCGCAGGACTGCACACACATCTGTTTGCTATTTTCACCACTGAACTGGAAATACATAATCCTCTGCTTTTAGTAGGAAGAAACAAATGTTTGGCTAATGAAATCTCTCATGCCGACAAGCGCCTTAACCGCACTGTGGCAATATCACTGAAGGCTACCTAGATTCATGACTCGCCCTCCAATAAAATAAACAGCCAATAAAACATGAGGCCGGCACTCCCCTGACAGCACTTTAACATCATTACACTTTCAACAGGCTTTCACTGAAAACTTGAATATATTTTTGACTGTTCCCTATTACTTGGAGTCGACCACATTGGCGTGGACAAGGTTTTATAGCTTCCTCCTTAAGCTCGCATATCTCATAGTTGTGTGAAATGCTGGCGAGCTGGGTGAGTGTGAGCATCTTGTGTGGAGATCTGGGGCCGATTTGTGCTCAGCATTGCTTACATAAACTCCACTTCCACCTAATCACTCTGCCTTGACATCAGTAGCTAGAAAACATATGGGCCATGTACGCTTTCCATCCGCAGAGAAACCAAGAGGGAGTGCAGCGGGAGTTATGTTACAGGGATCAAAAAATAATAATGATAATAAAATGATTACTCCGCGCATAGTAGATTATGAAAGAAAATCCCCATTAAAACAGAATCAGGCATTTATGGGTAATTATGCAAATCATGACTAAATAAACGGTGTCTGTTGGAGTAGCTTTGTTTTTGTGTAAATCACAGTTCATTAATACTAGTTTAGAATGATCTGGTGTGATTTAATATAACTCAGTTTTTATGAATGAATAGTTATTAATAACGGCCCATTTTTCTGAGCGTGTCTCTGAAGTAAATCTTATGTTAAACTCAACACCGTATCAGTTTCCTTAAGGTTAATCTTTTTAACCTTTTCTATTATTAGACCTGCTGTGTATACAATGATTTTCAAGAGGATTACAAAGGTCCTAATAGGGGATTAGCTTAATCCCCTTCTTGTCTGTTCCAAATTCTATTACACTGAGGGATTAGACTATCAACAATAGCTCAGGGCTGCAGGGCTGAGAGGCTGAACTCCAAGACAAGTTGCTGTGCTCGTTGTAATTGGACATAAATGGCTGTTAAGCGCCACAATAGACTGTAAAATAAAAGGACCGTGTGATCCCAGTGATCTCGAGGGAAACTGGAAATGACATCACAGTGGCATGCAACATTTGTGCTCTGTGTTTTAGCCTCAGTCAGTGGGACTGTGTTGGTTTAAATTTGTAATTACAACCTGGTGACAGGAATGCACAGTCTCCTTTGTGTGGTCCACAGTGTGCCGGCTTATACAGAGATGATGTCAGACTCCCCCTATAGGACACAAGCGATAGTACACAAACAAAAGGAGAGCTGACGCTGTAGGATTCCTGCCAGATTTTTATTGTGCTACAGAAAAAAACTAGTGTTCAAATATAGCCTAAAGGAATGTAAATTATAAAAAATTCACATTAGATAGATAGACTAATGTAGACTAAATTAAATATATCTTATCTTTATTATTATGTAAATAATTATGTAATAATGGTTGATTATAATTACAAAAAAAAGTTTTGATTTCTAATGCATGTTTGTATACATCATATGTGTGTGACATTTAGTGCACATTTTTATCTGAATTTGATCGATTCTTTTGCCTATTAACAATACACAATAATTGCACTTTCATCTGAAGCAGTTGAAACCATAAAGTGGTATTGTTGTGCCAATGCCACACTCTCTTTTAGTGCCTTGTACTTGTACTGTTTACTCTTGAAGAAACACAAATAACTCTTGATTGTTTGCTGCATGCTTTTAAGCCAATTGCTTATTGGTGGATATTCGTGGAATTTGAGTGAGGGCTTCACACTGAGCCAGAGCAGAAACACGGGGAGTTTGACAGTGCTAATGGCTATAAAGATAAGTGGAAGAATGTTGATGCTCGAGAAAGCCACAGGCAATGGAGGAGGATGAAAGAGAGAGTTCACAGCCAGTCCCGCAGAACTACTAGTATTTATCAAGTCTTACACTTACAACGATTAATCCCTTTAAACGCTGTTTACAGCAGAGGATAAATAAGTGTGGCTGACACTATTATCTCATATCATGTCCCATAATGCTTTTGGCCTTTGCCTGCTGTGTGAATGAAGATGTGGGTTTCAACATGACACCATAAATATACAGTGGAGACAGTGATAGTTTGTTGCTGAGAAATGAGATACTGTCTGCATATCCCTCTCTCTCTCTCTTGTCTTTTATCTGTCTCTTTCTGTCCTCATCTCTGCAGCTCGGCCTGCATCTGCAGTCTCTGAGGTATGGCCAAAGTAAACATCATGTTCAGAGCTCTCAATCACAGGATCTCTCAGAGGAAGAGGGGGCAGTGCCCGGGCACAGGACTGGTGGGTGAGGGACAGGAAGTTAGTCACTCCCTCACAACAGCTCTCATTCCTTTGCCAACTGGGGATTCACCTATATTAGAGCATAACATCAGCATGCTCAAGTGCTTCTACTTGACATAAATATTTGCATGACATGGCCGACATGGGAGATCCTATCGTATGTCATGCAAAGTCATCATAGACCATTACAAGCAGCACTCACGCTGACCACCAAGACAGACAGTGGCTAAGTAGAGAATAATGGCTGACTCCTGGCCTAGCGGCAGCTACAGTTACTGAGACATGGGATCATTCTGTCATCACGTTTTTAAACAAAATGTCATCCCGGCTATTATACTGTCATTTTTAGCTGCTCTGTCACAGCCCTGCAACAGTCCAGTGACAGATTGTCCTCCGCTGCACGCCTCTCGGCAGTTGTGTGCTGTGCTTTTTCCCACGTACTTCAACCTTTGCCTGACTGCAGCACATAACTCTCAATTGTGCTTTGTGTAGCAGCATGAGGAAGAGACTCTGTTATTTTTGGTGTTTGAATGTGTCCGTGAGGTGTTGTGTGCGCGAGTCATTTGACTTTTTGTCCGTCATCACTTACTGTACAACAGAGGATGTGAGGCTTGCATGCAGCAGGACCAGTGTATGGCATTTCCTTCATGTGCTACAAGAAAATCACATTTTTGTCTTTGTTTTCCTCCCCCCTTAATTCCGAGTGCGCCTCACTGATGGCTTTGGCTGAGGACCAGCACAGTTTGCCAAGCGGGTTATCCTGCTGTGCTCTTAAACATAAATCTACTGCTAAATAGTAAGTCCTGGACACACGGACAAGTTGTTCTAAAGAGGCTGACCGAAAAAAATCACTTTTGAGATGTATGGTTGGTGTTAGGTTAACCGCTGGGACAAAGGTGAGAAAGTTTTAGTAAATTTTCAACATGTCCAAATCTCAGTGTGAGACTGTAGTTCCTGTCTTTACTCTGTCAGTCAAATCTGTCAACCATAAACTCAAATAGGGCAAGAGTCATATCGGGTCAGGGAAGATGTCAGATGAATAGTGCATCTCGTTACAACTGTAGCTATGATTTCGGGTGGTTGTACACTATTTCATTATCTGATAGATGGACACATGGCAGCCATTCTGTGCCAACTACCGCCCCACACCCCCACCAATAAAGCACTCATACATTTACAATGGAAGGGTGGGTAAAGTTTCTTTTCAAAGTACCTAAAATAAAAAAAAATGTGCATAATTAAAACTGCCACCTTTTCACTTGTGAAGAATTGGCACAGTTGCTCTAGTGATTAACAATTCAAAACTAAATATTACATCTTTTTAATAGTCAGTTGTCTTCAAAATGTCACCTATAAACAGGAAGTTGAAACCTATGAATATGCTAGTGAGACTTTTTCCTCACTTCTGGACCCTGCATGCTTGACCTGTGTTTGTGAATTTACATTTGGAACAATAATCCTTGACAACTTTTTAAATTTGACATTTTGTGGTCAGCCGGGCCAGCTGTGATCAAGATGAGAATTATCTACATGCGGTGATGCTACGCTCCTGTAGAGAATGATCACTGTCGTCCCCAAACAATGGAGCTGATTTATGAAATATGACAATACCCAGACATTCATGATTATTGATTGGTATTGTTAGCAGCTTTAAAAGAGCCATATGTCTTCATCTTCGCCAATGACATATGTATAACAAATAAGTTTACTGCACAGTGAAAGCCGAACCCACAGGCAGCATTTAAGCTTCTGATACACATCACAGGGTTATTTCATTACATCTACTGTCATTATGGTGAGATTCTTGCATGAATTAACAAAATAAATGAATACAAACCTCTTTCTTGACAAGCACATCCATAAAAAACAGGAGGGTGTGTTATTGAAATACAAATGAGTTTTATATTAGACAGGTGTGCACTTATTATAGGCAGTGTAATAAATACAATATCATAATACACTTATAACTTTTACAATGCCGCTTCGGTGAGATGGGCCCAGTATGGTCTTTCAGCGCTCATGCATCTTAGTCAAGCATTAGATCTCGCCTAGAAATGTGTTTGCAGAAAATAATCTATTTGTTTTGAATAGTCACAGACAGGAGGATGTTGCAGCGCCATGTTCTCAAGGTTAGCAAAGTTGTTCTGATGAATGGTTGTTTGAGACTGCACTCGTATGTCAATGTTTACTCCATTAGTGACAGCTCTGAGGCAGTAGGCCACTTAATATTGTGTGCGTGGCCCCGACTGTCCCCGCATGCTGGTTCAAAAGTTCACCCACTTCCTCAAGGGTCTCATCACATTCTCGCCACATCTTGATTTTCAAAGCTTCACGGGGAGAGACTGGAGCTGTCACAGGAGATACCGCAGAAAAAAAACGATGATGGAACACAGGTTTTGGAGAAGGGGCCACGCACGAAAACGCTGCCTCCTGGTTTTCTGGTTTGGAGGCCTGGCCCATAGAGCACATATGAAAGCGTGTGTAGTGGTGCGGGCCGTGGGCTGCTGCATACGGCTATACAGAGGGGGGATTGATTGTTCTGGAAACTGATGAAGCCCGGGCACAATTAGATTGCTAGGCAGTGCTGTGAGGTGAGAGAGCAGCCTGCCTGCCGTGCCGTTGATGGATGGTAAAATAATAAGCGCTGCGTATTAACTACAGAGTTCACCACTAGGTTAAGGTGGAACCAAAAATTGATGCTCTTAATAGATTGTGATACGACCATGGCGATGTTTAAAAGATTACTTGTATTGTGGCAGAGAACAGCCATTTTGCATGTGTTAAAGGAGGTTTTGCTGTCAAATGTATTGCATAAGAATTATTAGGGAAACTAGGTCAGGAGTCACACCAGGACAATTTAATGCCTTCAAGAACATTTGTATGACCTATTTCAGTAAACCATAGTATCATAGTAAAGTCAACACGTATAAAATACTTTAACATATGTTACTACTATAGGAAAAAAAGAGGTACATTATATGCCTTTCCCATCTGACTTTGCTAGATTATGTGTTGTTCAAAATGCTCATTTAACCTTAAAGGTGAACTATATATCTGGAGGAGGGTATGTCACCTGCTTGGAGATATTATTGCTTTGCCTAGAATATTCCATAGTGTGGCATTCAGTTTATCTATCTATCAGGCCAGGTTACAGATCATCCCGACCCCACTTACAGTAGGAATACATGTTTTTCAAAGATTTTTTTCAAAGAAAGTTTAATGCCATACTGTGGAACATTCCAACATATTCTCCACCAGATAAGTTACATAATTCACTCTTCTGCTAAATAAGTTAAGTCTGTTTTGCTTGTTTTTGTGTTTTTAAACATAAACTGTACTATTTGGCATATATTTTAGGCTACTCCACCTCTTGTGTCCAGGAGTCAAAAGAGTAAGTGGCCATGACACAAGGGAAGAAATATAGAGGGCACTAAGCAATCCATCTGCAGCCCTTCTGTATAGATAAAGATTAGGAAGGCCAAACAGTCAAACCCTAAATACATTTTTTTTCTTGAAAAGCGCTTCCTCAATGCTCACTTACAAAACAATTTTCCCTCTTGCTCAAAGTGCGTAATCCTGCTGGTCATTTGTTAGCCGGCGCATCTCCCACAGAGTGAGTGTGGGTGGAGGAGGGGTGGCTGGTGTATATATACAGGAGGTGAAAGCTTATAGTAGCATATCAGAGCTTGAGATTTTCTGTCATTTATCTCAATTTCTAGCTCACCGTGTCTAGTAATAAAGGCTCAAGTGAAAATGGTGTTTATCATTGGAATGACAACATCTCCCAGACGCTGCTGGAAGAAATCTAGTCATAGAAAAAAAAAAAAAGAAAGATAACACATTTTTCAATAACAGGTCCTTACTCTGCGCAGAATCCAATTAGCAGAGCCTTGCATCATGATAATCAAGCGGAGGTGGACTAGTTCATTTAGGCAGCCGGATAAGAGAGCACAGGGAGGTCTGGTCAGGGGGAATGGGGTTAGTGGCTGTTTAGACTGGTGCATACATCAGCACTACACTCATCTGCTGTGGGGAGTTTTACCCCCTAGTGGTCAAGAGGGGCAATAACGAAAGGAGCATGTTGCTGGAGCACATAAAGAGGTGGTGAGGGTTTAATGCTGATTATGGCAATATGATAAAACACCCACTAATTTGACATGCTGGGGAGAGAGTTGTTTTCCTTTTTGGACAGATTATGATAAATGAAGCCAGTACACACAGGCTCAGGATAGCAACATGACTTTATATACAATAGTTGGTGGCTACTTTTTGGTATTTCTGACTGATAATAGTCTGTATTATATGGCCACCCCAGATTAAATGAACATTAAAACGTATGCACACTTTTGTTGAAATGAAAAAATCTATGTGATTGCAATTTTAGATTCATTTCTCTCACCCACCATTGAATAAGAACTTGAACTTGAAGGTAACATTATTTAATATAGTAAAAATTTGTATGCTATGTTATATAGCTAAACGGTTCTGTTTTGAGCAATACAAGAGTTAGCTTCAGATGGCATCTGCAGCTCCAAGCAGTAAACTGATAGGAAAAGAAGGTATTAAATGATACGGTGTGGTGGTGTTGTATTTTAGTAAAGAAAACAAGTACAGAAAACTGTGGACACTTTTTTTCTGAGCAGACTTCAGAAACATCCTGATTCCTGAATGATTGTTCCCACAGCTCCAGTTGAGTGTGGAGATGTGTGCAGATGTTGTTGATGTTGTTGTGATGTGCCTCTGCTGTATCCCTGCTGCTCAGCGCTTGGCAGGCCTCGGGGGAAACATGTGATCACGGTTTGTTTCTATAGAGACTCAGTACAAACCTGAGCTGATCTTCAGCGCTCACAGTCCTCCTGGCGTGTGTCTGTCTCTGTCCCCTGGTGTGGAGATGGCGTGGGGCCCGGGCAGCCTCGCTCTCAGAGCTGACGGCTGCAGAGCAGGTGCACATGTTGCCGCAAGGGCAAAATGGACATTTGTTCACTCCTTCCTCAGCAAAGCTCAGTGCTGACATAACAATTTACCACCCACCAGCACATACTATGTTTGGATCACTCTTTAACATTTACATGGCTGTGCAGTGATTTATTAGCACCAGAATAATTCTCTGTTCAAGGATGCAAGCTGCACAGTATGTCTCTTTGTCGATATTCTGGATTGTTCTGACATTAGGAGCAGCTCATAATGCTACATTCCCACACATAATGTGTCTTTGTTTTATAACTGAGACACTTTATGGCATTGATTGGAAGAATTACTGCTGAAACTCTCATTGCTCTCTGCTTTGCAATATTTTCTTTATAGAGGCTTATTCCATATCCTTTTGATTGTAACTAGTCTATATAAGCAATATGTTAAAATGATTATAGTGCAGTGTGTCAAACAAACAGCACTGAACTCTTGCTGACTCATGTCTTTTTGAGGATCTTATTTATAAATACCGTAAATTTGTTTCTTTTAGCACAATATTACATTATACATTAAAAGCTACATAATGGCAGGCCTAATGTAATTACATTGCAGCTCATATGAGCAGCCTGTGCTGCGGCTGTGACTGTCTTGTCTCTGTGCTCAGGGCAAAGCGGTGCATTGTTTGTGACTAGCATGAATTTTGACCTTTGACCCCGCTTTTGGCCTCTGCAGCCCCCCTGAAAGTTCACAGAATGGTCACAGAGTCTTCTGCAAACGCAGTGTTGATGGAAAATCCACGCCCTTCTCCCCCTCTTGCTCTGTCTGCCTGTCTTTAGTCTGACACGCCTAACAAATAAACAAATAGATGGACGTTTGACGCTTAGGAAATATATTTAAATATAAATATAGCCCTTATCACCAAGCATTTCACATAACATTGAAATATTATTATATTTCAAATGATCAACACCAAAATGTCATTAGAAATTTTAAAGTAATCAGGTCTATAATAAAATGTAGGCTTTTATTCGTTTCACGGATATTTTATTTACTATTGAACATCAACAAAATGTTTAAAATATATTAGTGTAAAATAAAATCTCTTTCATAAAAAATACAGTTCATTTTGGACTTGATTGTTAAAATAGGTCTCAAATTTTTATTTGGGAGCAAAACACTGGATGAGATGGTTATCGCTGAACCTGAGATTCTGTTGAGAATGGTAAATAAGATTTTGTGCTGCATACTCCCGTGACAGGGCATCAGGTGTAAACATTTGCCATATCACCGTGTGAGGTGTAGTTGTTTGTATACAAAGATGTCACACAGCGTCAATAGAATAAAACTCTATCTCCATGTGTTTAAAAGATGGAGCCTTTTGCGTGGCTGTTGTGATGAACGACAACAGCTTATGGAGAGTGTCAGAGTGAAACACAGGACCTGAGCTGCTGGGCCAGATTCATGCCTTTGACTATGCACTGTGGCTCCAGGCACCACCAATGGCTGATGGGCTTGGTGCTCATCACATGAGATATCACATGCTGCTAGGCAGAACATCCACCATGTCCTGAGTGTGAGATATACTGGGGTAACATGGAGATCCTTTTGGTTTAGGGGGATCCATTAATACTGAGGATCTCCCAGCCCTTCTGATCAGCTGGATGTAAATGAATGTACGCAGAGCTAGAGCTTGGCAGAGTGCTTGGCTCTGCAGCGATGGTTTGTTTAGGGATCAGATTAGGCTCGTGTCATTTCATGCTAGAGATGATAATAATGGTCGCTGCTGCAGAGATGGTGTTGACATCATTACTCATGCGTTGTGCCACACACATCAATCTTCACATGCTGTACTGACGCTCCCGAGGTGAATGCATTTTTCTCTTTGGAGTTCAGCGCGGGGTCACACAGACACATACCCTTACATATGATACTAGCACAGCAAGCAGCCGCCACTCAGAGCTACCATTTTTTCACATATTTTGTGGCATTGCTGAGGTTCTGTTTTTGTTGTAGGAAATGTACATGTGTTCATGTACATGTCTTGGTGTGTTTATGTCTCGATGAATCAACAGTGCTCTGCTAATCCTTCATCAGACTACCACATTGCATATTAATTTGCACATTTGATATCTATTGAACCTCGCATAAATTTAGAGGGCCTTTTCTCTATTACTGACAGGTAGAGTGAAGGTGCAAGAAAGTCTAGATTAACCCGCCTAAACTGCACGCCGTCATCTTTACAAAGTATGTTCTGGAGGTGTGAAAGGGATCATTAGTTGTGTGGCAGAGGAAGCATTGGTGTTGTCAGCTACCTGCTACTTACCTCCCTCATTACAGTACGCTGCCTGGCTCTGGTGGGAGTGTCAACATCATTAACATGACTGTCATTAGTCCTGTCCCACTCTGCGTGCAGCTTGTCCTGTGGTGAAAAATGAAGCATCTTTCACAAAAGCCTACCTCTCTGCTGCTCATGTCTCTGTGTGGTCCTTGTTTACATGGACTAAGAACATTTAGTAAAGATGGAAGAGCCACTTTCAGTTGGTAGTTAGATCAACGCATTTACAGAACATTTGTATTGTGGCAGTGCAACAACTGATTGACCATGAGTTTTGACTATGTTGATTTTAGAGACAGACATTACTATTTTGACTTTTGACATTTGCAAGATGTTTACAACAGTAATTGATGCTACAAAAGTATGGGAAATTATTTTTCACATATGGATCTCATTTGATTAAATTGGGTATAAACTAAACCAGGACAAGCTCCAACTATAATATAGAACTAAAGCATAAATCATATTTTTGCAAATTAAAACAGATGGAGAGTTAAATAAAGAACCCTTTCAATATCAGTGGTACATGTACAACAGTTTGTGAACCAGTCATAAACAGAGGCCAGGCTACAGAAACTCAACCACCAAACCAAGCTTGTTATCTACTCTGGCTTACTCAATCCAATACGGCTATATCATCGCATACAGTAGACACTTTATTGTGGCCATTGGACACAATAAGATAACAAAGCTTCCATGCACAAATGCTAATAAGTAATATTCAACAAGAATTATTTTGTTGAATATTTGAGTTAGTACAAGCTTTTGCCGCATAGTTCACCTACAGGATCCTGGTAACGATACCGTCATCATGTTGAACACAAAGAGTGTCCCTCACACCTTGTCATCTGCCTGACTTAGCTGGATGTTATTGTAGCCAACTTCAAGGCCTCAGCAGCAGCTGCAATCACTTATAGCAGCATTCTGCCTGAGCCCTCAGCCCCTCTGTGCCCCCTAGTTTCCCATCAGCCTTAAGGGGGTAGCGCTCCTTGCACTCAGTTTCAACTCTGAGCCTGTGTGTCTTCTTGGGCGGAGACCTCCTTGACCTCTGCAGAGGTGACCGCAGAAGTGGAACAAGGGGAGTGTAGCGGTGCAGGACCAGTCCCTGTGCAGAGTGGCTGCACACACTCTGTTTTCACAGGCTTTTGTAAAGACTCAAATTCACTGTGGGCCGGGCTTCTCTGCTCTCAGCTCTTGTCCAATGGCAGGGATGGCTGTGTGGCTCCACTGATTTACGGTGCATCATTAAGTCAGTGCATTCCTTTCCCCTGTGGCCCAGGTGGCGCTGGGGCCTGAGGAGGGCTCTGAGGAGCGGCCCGAAAGAGGGAGAGACACAAAGGAGCAGCTGTAGACCACAGAGTGCACACTACACAGAGAGGAAGGACCTATACTACTCATATCAGCACCTCACTGTCCACTGAGGATATACACAGCAACTATAAAATACTAGATTCTGATTTACAGACCTATATGGCAATGCTTCGGGGTTGACTGTCAACAGAATTCAGTTTACTTTTTATTGCGTTGCCATTCAAAACACAGAATAGTAAAAGAAAAGTCAAACTTTTTTTTAACAATTTATTGAACTTTGACATAAATGCACTCATTTGTTATATAAGGAAACTACAAACAGTATGCTTTTGTCCATTTCACTATTTATGAGCCATTTAGACTGTTTACTGTATTCATGTGTTCAACCCCCTGTGATGCCTTAACTATGGCAGGAAATTGAGCTAAGCTGACTGCAAAACAAAGAAAGCTGTATCCAGAAATAACAGCTGTCATAAAATAAAAAATTAAGCCGTGGTGTTTGCTCTAATGTAATGTTTTAATGTCTTTTATAGCTGTGCTCTTAAGGCCCTTTTACTTTTCGCTTGTAAACGTTGTGATATGAGATTTACAGCCCACTCTATTCATAATGTGCCAAACATCTCTCATATTTCAGCATCTCAAACAACCCTGGGTCATCATGGCAGATTTTTGGAGCTGCTTTGCCCTCTAGTGGTAGGTCCCTGTGTCACTGCAGTGCACACACCCACATTTGAACCAGCTCTCCTCCCATTTCTCTCTCTCTCTCATTCTAGCCCACAGACCCGAGCCTAAGAATGTGTAAGCAGACGAGTTGTCAGTCTAGACCAGGACTTCACATTAACAGCTTTGTCATTCTCCAAAGAGTGACAGTAAATGGAATTGGCTGTTAGATATTTCAACACTTTATGAAACTTTACAAGCAGACTTTAATATTTACAGGCCACTAAAAAGCCTGGCGAGCCCTGACCTAGGCATTAACGACACAGTGCGGTTTATGTTAGTGGAGAAAAGGAACAGCTTACACACAAACAGCTTGATTTATCAGTTTTATGGTTTGTTATGTAACTTCATTAAACATGTGGCATAAGCCAAGGAGCAGGGCTGCGCTGCAAGCTCCCCAGAATCAACCAAGTCATTGTAGTTAGCAGTACAGTGCCCACTTGTGTCCTTTTTTAGTAAGTTGAATATATGGTTGGAAAAATTATGGGAATAATATAAACTCATTGAACCATATTTTTATAAAACATAAATATATCATATATTCTTACTTCCTCAGTTTTTATCCTAGTGCAAATTAAACATTTGACCATAGTTTGATCAGTATCTTTGTTAAAAGGGGACATTTTATACATTTTAGATGTATATTGGATGCCAGCAATATTTTAATTTTCAATATAACATGGGCATAGGTTTCTCTGTTCTCTGTTAAATGTGAATACCTTTATTTTGTCACCATATTCAAACACAGTCCCAGTTTAATATAATATATGAATTAACATATTTTTCACATTTTACTCTTATCATACAAACACTTTTCCTCTTGTATTTTTAATAAGCTTTTCTTTGACATTTGCTTTTGATTCCAGGGTCTGGAACAGTGTGCTCTGATGAGGTACTTCCTGCCTGCTGTTCCCGTGCGCTAGTGGAGCCCTGCACAAATTGGCCTTGGTGTTGGTGAGAAGCCCCTGGGCCCCCCTGGTTGACAGTAGTAATGTGAGACGGACGGCGTGCCATTTGCTGACCAGGCCCACTGGCTTATCTCTCCACCACAGCATTGGTCACTTCACACCCAGGCCACTTGACCATCCGGCTGCATATTTCACAATGAGGTGCGTGTCAGAATATACCACACAACCAGAGTGCAGTTAACAGAAACACTGCAGCATTCTTTTATAATGACCCTATTAAACTGATATTAGTGAATACTTGCCATAACCAGCAATGACCTGCTCTCAAGAAACCTTGAGGAAATTGTGAGATTTTTCTCACGACTCACGATTTATTGTCAGTATAGTATTTACAACGGCTTTTACCGTCTATTAACATTATTATGTTCCAAATTGATTTTAAATGCTTGTAAAGGTTTAAACACTAATCAAAATGTATTTGTATGTTTTTATGCGATATCTTGAGTTGGCACATCTGCCAGTAACACCTTTAAAATGTTACTAAAACACCAAAACTATAATATCTAAAACTTTGAAAACATTTATGTCACTTATGAAAAATTACCCCAGACACCATCAAAGATCCAGTAAACCTTATACTTAAAAATCAAGTCATTGCCCCTTGAGTTAGGCTAACAAAAATAAGAAGCAGATTTATGTATGCTAATGAGTCATGTGGCATTATTCATCCATCTTATTGAGAAAACACAAAGAACCGAGTCATCCATAGTGGTGCGTCTAAGGCCAAAAGTTGACTCTGAAGTACAGAAAGTATCTACATAGTGTATAGTTTTGGTGTCTTCTCAGCATTTTGTTTTGCTGCTTGAACTTAAGGCTAAAGAATGTCTTTTGCCACAGCTTGGTCAGCAACTGAACCAACCTTTAGGACATTTTCAATAATGTGTGAAACAAATTCCTTTGCAATCGGATTAAAAGTTCATTAACAAATAGATGTGTACATGAAATGTAGTTAACATGAATACTAATGTCCCTTGTGAGGATATATAATCGATTAAGCCACTTCACGGGTATTTAATGTGTGGCCATTAGGAGTTACAGCAAGAAAAATACCTTGAGCGCAGGTAGCAGTTCTGCACAGAGCCAAGTGTGTTTGCTGACACAGTAAGCCTACAGCCGTCACACAAAATAAATGTTCCGCCCAATAGCAAAGCAATTTTGCAATGCATCACTTTAAGTGAGTGGACCTCTGCGCCACAACCAGTCTCTTAACCTTTCCTTAATTTGTCTCGTCTTGTTATGAGCTCTCCGCAAAAACAACCTTGCACTAGCACTGAGGAGAACTGGACCAAATCAAAGCTTACTTAAATGACTTTTTTGTAAGGTAACAAAACCAAATGGAATTGCTTTCTCTCTCAATAAGGCTTTATAGACACAGAAACATATAACTCTGTATATGGCCTATCCTTCCTGTTGTCATGCCACCATCTATTTAGTAGCAGTGGCTTTCTACAACTCACTAACATCAAACAGCTCATTTCAACAGAGAATGCTGATAAGTGCTGATAAGAGAATGTTATCGCAGTCTGAAGGAGGCTCTGACCTCCCGTTTGCTTGTAAAAGGTTAGACGATACAGTGAGGAAAGTATTTGCTGCTTTAGTCCAGCTTTCACAGCCAAGTACAACAACTCCACAGTGCCTTGAGCAGCTAGAGCGTTTGTGTGGTTTTAGACTCCGCGCCACAGGCTCCTGGTTTGATTCCAGTATTAAAATACATCTCAGGAGAGCCACTTTTCCACTTGTTTAAGGCATCATCACTCTTGTTCAACAACCTGACACGTTTTAGCTAGGATTGTCGCCACAAGAAGGAAGTTGTAAAAGCTAGAAAGAATCCCAGTCCGGAAAGTCTGTTTTTAGTGCATTGGGTATTGTCACCTTGAAAGCACGGTGGTCCCTACAGGAGTTCGCCTACCTATCAGCATTCTGAAAAACGAACCTAAAAGAGAATAATCATAGCCCAGATTTTGAAGGTGTGAAGCAACATGTTTCAGATCGGCAAGTTTAAACTTTAGCACTTGTTTATGTTGTGTTTATTCCTTCCCTCATTCCCTGGACACTTTTGGTAACTCCAACCCTTCATTAGGCCTTATTACGCACACAGCTCACTCAACATCTGGCTTGGGGGCTCCCAGAATGGCTCATTTGCTGTGCTTTTTATTGCCGTCATATAGGTGGTGTTGTAAATGCCTGTGCGGTATTGTTTTGTGTTGTGGGAAGTGCACGCTGTATTCACACCAATGTCTTGGAGCCACATGAAAACTAAACATAGCCACAATCCACATTTTGTACAAGGGATAGAAAAGAGCGACTGTCATATTTTGAATTATAGCTTGATTAGGAAATCTCATTAGCAGTGACAGTATTTAGCTTTAGTGGGAGTGGGTTGTTCTCGTTGGTGTGCGATTGGATGGAGTGGGTTGAATAAGTGGCGTCTTGTACAGGGATTGGCAGGTCTATAACTCCGGTCGACAGGTTTGTCATCTATGTCAATGAGCCACCAGGGAGCCGGCCCTAATATCAGACCCAATGCTGATGGATGGCTGCGGTTCCAGCTGCTAAGGCACTGTCACAAACAGGTTCCTCTGTCGCCTGTCAACACGTGTGCGCCGCTGAGCTTAGCCATCTCAACCTTGGATGACCCGATATGTGACCATGGACAAGTTATCATCGTTAGCTAACTGTGAAGAGATACTGTGCAGTTTAAGTGAAATGGTCATTGGAGGGCGGCCGATTTTTGTATGTACCAAGAATTATACTAGATACAGATGATCAGATCTGCGCTGAAATACATAAAGCTATTCTACAAAGGTCTGTAGACCTACAACTTGCAGACAAAAATGATTCATACAAATTCTTTTCCAGGCTTGACTTTCTGCCTGAACAGTTATGGACTATTTATTGGCATTTGGTTATGCTGCATATGCTCATGTCTCATAGTAAACGCTCTCATCAAGCAAGTAGTAGTGCAGGTAATAAGTATATTAATAAGTGTGGCATACCTCATTTGGTACAATAACATTGCAAAATAATTAACTGTAACTCAAACTGAACAGTGTTTCCCAACCAGGGGTAAAGGACACCTTTTTACATAACTATTGAGAATGTTTGAAGGGGAATTTTGGACATCAGTATCATTAAAACAAGAAAATATAATAGTAATAATCAAATAAAGAGATTTTGAATCTGCAAAATCTGCTTTATTGTTGCTAAAATTGTTTTATTATCCCAAAGTACCCAAGTCTGTTTTTTCTGATACCAGTAGACTGGCCAGCAGACTTTTTTCCCCTTTTGTCACAGCTCAAATTAATTGCAGCGTTGTTGGACATCCCATATATGACATCATGAAATGGTCTCCTAAGTGTCAGGTCCTGCCCATGCTCTGCACACACACAGGCACAGCTCATTGTTTCATTGTTCTGTGCAGCCTCTGGAGTGGCTCAAGTGTAAACCTCTACAGTACAGCAGGAAGGAAGAGGGACCTGGTGGGGGTGGGGACCATAAAAGCTGGCAGCCGCCCTCCCGCATTGTTCAGCACTGCCACCATTCCTGGCCACAGCCACGGTATGGTCCATGTGCGCACTGCATCCTGGGATTTTAATGGCACTAAGTGTTATTGTCCTTTAAACATGAATCGAGGCCAGGCTGCTCATCTGTCTTTGTTCTGCCTGCTGCTGTTAAAAGATACAGAGCTTAAAGGAAGACAGTAATGTGGAATGTAAAATACTTATCTCCATTGTTAGACAATTCCTGCACATTTTGGATGAGGCGTATATTTAGTTTTAATTGAAAATACACCAATTGAATACAAAAGCATTTAAGTCATTGAGCTTTGGAGAGCATTCAAATGCCTTCTTCTAGCACCACCTTGTGGCTGCTCACAATGCTTTTTTTTTTGTAACACGCATATCCACCGTGCATTTGGACTCATTAAGATATATTTCATACATTATCAGTACATAGTTATTACAATAATTTAGTATGAAAGATGTCATGGAAGTGCTGGCTGCAATAACAATTGTGTTGATAGCAATAGGATTGTAGGCTGAGTAACAGGATATTAGTAATAGCTTCAAGTAATAGCTTTATATTTGTATCAATACAGCTTCCCCGTGAACCCTGGGAAGAGTAGTTAATGCTCAGGAAATAACTAATGGAGATCTAGAATAAAGAATCCTAACACTCAATATAATGTGTTTACTTGACTTTGAGCTCTACCTATAGTAACTATACTTGAGAGCAGTTTTTGATTACATCCTACAAGCAGCATAATTGAAATGTGTGCCTCTAAAAGACTTGATTGTAGGTGAGTGACAGATCCTTCGTCACTGCAGTCTGTGGTGATGCGTGCCATGGAGCCTTTAACCGAGTGCACTGGGAGAGCCCCAATGTTTTGGAAT
Source organism: Periophthalmodon schlosseri (assembly GCA_000787095.1). Taxonomy (NCBI): domain Eukaryota; kingdom Metazoa; phylum Chordata; class Actinopteri; order Gobiiformes; family Gobiidae; genus Periophthalmodon; species Periophthalmodon schlosseri. Next base: position 96,333 of record KN470318.1, on the reverse strand, counting down.
GCACATGCCTCTCTCACAGCCTATTCATGTGATTTAGGGCTGTCAGGGAAGCTAGAGCAGCCAGGTCCAGACAGGAGGGGGCTGCACATGACAATGAAGCTGAAGCTCAAACATACAGACACTGTGCCCCCTGCTGGTGGGGTACGGGAGAACAGGGTAAACATGGGAGGATTTTTTTCTATTCAGTATAGGTCAGTTATTTTGACTTTTACTTACATTATGCAACTCTCACCCCACCTTTAGAGGAAATATTATCATTTTATTATAATTGTTTCATATCTTTGTGAATAAATGATTATTGATCTTGGCCATTGTCACTAGCCTAAGGTTACAAAGTTGAGGTTGTGATAGATTTTGATTGCAGAGTGTAATATGATGTAATATTAACAGCAATTTTAAGTACATATTGAATACTTTAACTCTATGTACCAAGAAAAAAATACCAACTGGTATGAGTATGATGATAATTGCCATGTGATTTATTTTATATTAGTTCATGTTGAAGGCCATATTGAAGTCAATTAATGCATATCTATTTATTTAGTCACAGTACTCCATTGCTGCACACACCTCCATGCATTCCCCACAGCCTCTCATAACCACCTTTATTAATCTCTCTGCTTATTTCTCCTCTTGGTGACTTGGATAGTGTAAATATGGGCAGAAAATATCCCTGTGATCTTGGCTGCAAATAGAAAATGGAGACCCAGGAACATTTCTGGTCTGACCACTAGACCCTCTGAGCTAAACGCAGCCGCTTTTTCAGATCCAAAGGACTAATTAAGCCTGTCATAATCAGTTCTATGCTACATTAACACACTGTAATGCACTACAGTTTGCCTTGGCTCTCACAAGTGTTGCTGCGTAGCCCCAGGCGTTCACAAACTCTAGCCACCTCTCCAGCATAAGTGTAGGGCCAAGTTTTACCGAAGTACAGCACATAAACAGAAAGTTGAATTTATTTTAGTCTTTACATTGCAAGATCCTTTTTTATATGTGAATTGACCCCCTGTTAAAGGGAGGTTTACACATTTATTTTCTAGCATACTTTTTATATACTCCTACTTGAGAAATGTTTTTTATTGAAGTCATATTTCCACTTTGAGTAAGTCTACATGTGACAAAATCTTATATTAACAATATTAAATTATTTAACTGGTTTGTGTTTCTTTCATTGCTCCTTCAAATATGTTTTATCCTTTGAAAATACCAGATTTTGGGCATTATTTAAGGCTATGCCCTTATAATTACAATGACTTCAAATTATAAATCAGACGTTACATCTAGACTGTCTTCTCTTTTTTAATTACCTAAATAGTAGTTTTCCCAAATGCATTTCTACTCAGACTTAAGTAATTTCTTGAACGTCTACTTTGTACTTCTATTTGAGTAATATTATTTTGTAGTACAAATTATTACAGTTACAATTTTGGCTACTCTACACATCTCTGCCCCCTATTAGATTTTATCAGATAATCCTCTGTTTTGAGGTCTCTGAATCAACAGATTTATATCTTTGTTTTTTTCATGTATCGCAAGAAAGTATATTAGCATGGATGCCCCGGCAAGGAGTAAGCATTTTCAAGAATAGGCATTGCTTTTTGATATCAATATAGAGTATGATATAGGTGAACCACATTTGTTGCTCCTTTATCTTGTGCTACATATAGCAGGTCACTAAACTGGTGGGAAACGCTGTGCACGTTTAAAGCAGTGCCTGTATTTTCAAAATCAATTTCTGTCTCCCACTCTGTAGTAGTGCCACTGAAGTCATCAGGTCACGCACCTCCCTCCACAGTGGTTTGCCAGCCGCTTGCTCGCGCTGAAAAATGGAGCTCTCTGGACTGGAGGTGTATATGAGCAGAGATAGTTTGACACCACCATTTGTTTGGCTCAGGTGAATACAGGCAGACAGCAGCCCAGCTCTGCAGCGGAGCAACACTAAGGCCACAACATGGGCACTTGCTCCTTAAAGCTGGAGTATAGGAAAGTGTTCATTATGTATATGTTTCTATTATAAAAATTAAATTTTAATGAAAACAACCTTTATCTGTTTCAGTATAAAAGATCACAGAGTTGCTTTGAAAAAAAAGCTGTTGCATTTCATATTTTGCTAATGGTGCAATGATTTTAAAGTAATTGTTTTCAGCTGCTGCTGTACTGGTTTTCATTTTCACTCTTCAGAAGTATAGCTTGTTTGGGCTTGACAAAAACATTTAATGGTCCACTATCTAACTTTTATTGTGGAAGGTCCACAACCTGCTTGTCTCAGTGAAGATGTTATTGCTGTTGATAGAATTTCCAAAAGTATGCCATTAAACATGTCTATTTTGCATTTTTTTCAAATGGTGTTTTTATTGCTCAGAAATACCTTGGAAAAACATGCATTCTCATCAAGAGTGGGGTGGCCTGTCTACAGATCTGACCTGTAACTTGGCCTAGTGGCGTCATCTGCTTGTTTCCATGGACATAAAAAAGTTGAATACCTTACAGTGTTTGTAGAACATTCCGGGGAAAAGCAAAAACATCTCCATGGAGACAAACAGGTGGTGTACCCTACCAGAAAAGTTACATAGTGCACCTTTAACTTACCATTCTTATATTTTGCTCTTATCAAGCTTTTTACACCATAGGTTTGTTCTTTCACTGCTGTGCTCTTTCTGTAATGAATTTCTAAGTGTAGCTTGTTCAGTATTCGTTTTCTTCAGCTCTGCGGGAAATGAATTGCCCTTTATTTAACATTACAAATTACAGGTGACCCACGGTGAGGAGCAACACCAGCCTGAGAGGTGCGACAAATAGATTTAGAGGGGCAATGACTCGCTCTTAGATTCCTGTTGTGCAAATGCAAGAAATTAAATGACAGAGGATATTAGGAAATCATTTGTGATTCCCACTGTGATGAGTCTAACACGGTTAAGAGCCAATGAATATGTCTGTTTTCCTCACAATTAAATCGAATTAAGTATAAGATTGCATTACATTGATTTGTTGTATTGCAAATTGTCATGTTGATGTTGCAAGCAGAAGGCTAATGAGGAGATGAGGTTAGGGCTGCTGCAGGGCGGGTTTGTCTTCAGTAAGTGCTTTACTTCTGGACCGAGAAAGACCACAACATCATAGACCCAGAACTGGAGACTAAATTCTATTTTACAGATATGGTTGGTGTTTTCATAATGTGGACAGCTAGTGGACCAGCCCACTTGCTGTCCACATTATGAAAACGCAGCTGGTCTAGTCATCAGAATGGAGATGTGGAGGCTATGTCCAAACATTTGCACTTGTCGCTGTGGTGGTAGTTTCACTGGTACATCACTGCTCACTTTTACTACTACTAATACGGAGCATTATACCATAAACACATGGCAAGGATGCTTGTGATCTCAAACCTCAAGTTTCATCCATGTGTATTAGTGTCCTGTACACACACAGTACCCCTGCTCCTCTGTATAAGTGCATCAGTCCTACACGATCACATTAGCTCACAGATAAATCCATCCGTCCCCTCCTGGATGTGCTCGCTTACACCATTTTGGGCTCTCTGTGCCACTGACTTAGGCTGTTGAGTAATGAAGTGTTGGAGTCAGTAATGAGACTGTTTACAGGGCCTGCTTGTTTCTCATGAATCAAGCCCAGTGTGTGGTTAGATAAATACCAGCTTGGCCCCGCACGAAGCCAGTCAGACCTTCTCCTCCGCTCAGGAAATGGCAGCCAAATTCCTGTGAAATGAATGAAGAGGAAATGTGCGAGTGGCAGCACGAGATGCTCTGAATGTAGCGGCTGGAGAGCCCTTGCCTCTGTGGACCTGGGCCAGGGCTCGCGAGGTGAGACTGATGGAATAATAATACACATCCTGAGTGTTCTTTTCATTAGCAGCACGGTTTCATGTTTTTCATCATCCTGCTGAGAGCAATGGAGAGAGCCTTATTTCTGAGCTGGACAAATTACCTTTCCCTTTGGGAGATGCAGCTGCATTCAATACCGAGTATGTGCAGTGTGTGTTGTAGCTGGGCCGGTGGCTGAGTATGGGGATTTCCTGTAGAAATGATAATTAACCACAACATGAGCACAGGGCCCTGGCACTAAATATTGCTTTATAGGACTAGCTTCATTCTATTTCCTACCTGAGATTTAGAAATCTCAGTAATCTGCTTCCTTTAGGATGTCAGTTACTCCAGTTTCTGATCTCAATCACATATAATTTGTGCCTGTTTATTATAAAGATTTTCATAGGTATCCATGGTTTAGAGCATTATTCATTCATGATTCATTTCAGCCCTTAACCAAAGCAAAACCTCCATTAAGTCCACCTGTAAACACCTCATGTCCCAGGTGACCTATTTTCCTAATTACTGTCCACATTGCCCAGCACTTTGCTCCCTATCAGGTTGGAGGAGACCTCCAGATGACAGTAGGTTTGGACAAACTCCTGACGACTACATTAGCGTACATTTTTCTGCACAGTCTCTTCACTGAGATGAAGAGTTACAGCTCCTCTCAAATGAATGGGACTGAAGTGATAAATCTGCTGCTCTAATGTCCACACTCTGAGTTTTGCACTGTAAATAAAGACATGGGAGACAGGCTGCACTTACTATGGGAAAGCCTAGAGGAAATGCTTTCCTTGAAAACAGATGGGTGTGTATGAATCCAGCCAATCAGAAGGCAGGCTACAAGCTTTCTATTTCCACGACCAACCCTACACGGCTTGGCTGTTGGTTTTGTCTTTTTTTTATTTTAGTAATGCAATGCAACACACTTATTCATATGACCACACTCCTATGTAAGGGATAAAATATCTTTACGACACAGCTACTTCCATTAATGTTGGGGACCTACCAGAGCAACATCATCTTACCAGTAACATAATTCAGACCTCACAATTGGGAACTGGACCTTTTCACTGAATCCCCAAATAATAAACAATAAGTCACATAATACAGTAGCTAAAAATTATATCAAATGCATCAGTAAATATATTTCTAAATATGCTACTGACTGGAAAGTTTCACCAGATATTGGTTACTGCTTACATAATCCACTCATGCAGAGAAATGAAACCATAGATGTCCTTCCATTATTTTGTATGCAATGTGAAATGGCATAAAAAAGTACTGAACACATGAGGAAAGAGAGGTGCTAACAGCTATGGAAAGCCAGGACACCAGTCAGATTTTCCTCCATTCCTGCATAAACTAATGAGATCAGCCACAGGTGTTTGGTGTTAATTGAGAAGACAGTCCAGGAACATCAGGAACACAGGGAGATCAGATGAACCAATGGATGTCCATTTTGTTTGTTAACTTTTGGCGTTAAATTATTAAAAAAAAATAACCATGCATCATTTTTCTGTGGGATTTTTGTGTTTAAAGGACACATATTATGCAACATTTATTTTTTGAGCTTTTTACCATTTTATATTGTGTTCCCTCATCAAATACATACGTGGAGTTGTAGTTTGCTGCCTTCACAATTTTATTCATTCATTAATCCAAAGTCATTTTCTCAGAGCACTTGAAAATGCTCCGTTTGCATTTTGCACAGATTGTTGCATCACAGGTAAAAATCCAGACCTCTCCTCCACTGTTTTTAAAATTATAAGCCATCTCGTTCTCAGGTCAGACTGTATTCACAATGAACGCATGGCCCCCTGTTAGTCTAACATTCACATTGCAAGGACTTACATTAACATTTTCCCATTGTTCATTCCCGCTGCTGACACCAGAGGGAGCTCCAGCACCTAAATGCCTCATTAGAAACAGAGATGTAGTTTATAAAGTGCATTTTCCAAATGTAGACATTATTTTAAGATAGAAAATGTGAAATGTTTTACTCCCAAGGTGAGCAAAAGCAAAAAAAATGGTTTAAAAAGGGATTAAAGACACACAAATATATCTGTTCTTTAAAGAATAAGATAGATATACCCCACAACAACTACTACAATTACAGTAGACATAATCAATTGTATTTTTACTGTAACCACACAGCTTGTATAATATGCAAGCAGCTATTTTGCTAATGTGTACTTCAAGGATCACCTGCATGCACCTAAATGTACAATTTGGACACCTTTACTTGACACTTACTCTCCACTGGTGATGTAAATTTTTTGCATTACCAACCCCATAGTCAGATATATATGATATATCCTCATGGGGTCAATATTGCTTAAGACCATCAAAACCTCATCCATCGTGACCCAAGCTACGGACTCCGGTGCCACCTTAATTGCCTTCCTGATACATTCACGCTGTCAAAACAAGGTGATAATCAAGATCTCTCCACCGCAGCCATCGATGTTCTGCACTAATCAGAGCTCCTTCATTGATAAAACAGACATCTGTGTATAACAACACTTTGCTTTGAAATAAGGACCTCATTTCATGTTTGCAGCGTGTTTGATTCTGTTCATTATTTTCTCATCTATCAGTTTAAACAATACAACAACTTCCCCTTCTTTAGACGAGCGTTGCAGTGGAGTGGAAACACGCCTTCACGCAGACCATCAAAAAGTAATTGGTTTGGACTGGAGCCGAAGAATCAAAGAGGAGATTTTGGATGACATCCACAGTGATGGAGACATCCTTTAAGTAAATGTACTAATCTTTAAAAGCACACAGCCACATTCTTCCTCCAACTCCGGCCTGTCCGATTGTGCACCAGGTAACAGACAATTCATGCTTACTCCTGACGCTACCTTTTGCTCTAATGAAGTCCACAGCCGCACTCAGAAACTTCCCTGGCTGGAACATATTTGGAGAAGTTGTATTCGTGACTTCCCGATGGGACATGGTACAGATGGAGCAATTAAAGCTGAGCCACAACAATCGTATTGGAGAATGAGCACAAACAATGCTTTCACTTTTAAGAATTTCTCACTGAGGTCCACAGAAAACAATATAACTAGCCACATGAGGACAGAAATTGTGAGGTTGCAGCTAAATAGCAAGCCGCTGTGTTTTGTTCAGGGATTTCCATATTTTTTCTGTTAAGTGCATCATGAAAGTGTGGAGTATGTTAAATTTTGCCAGTTTACTATAGTGTAAGACTTGTAACTTTCTTTCAAACATAAAGGGCATGTCCTTGTGCACTGGTCTGTCAGATAATTCTCCTGGCACACTGCCCTCTGATTGGTTGGCTGGGCTCAGAGAGAGAAGGATGGTCGCAGCTGGGTTGCTAGAAATCAGATCCCATGGTCCCATCTCCCATGGTCCCATCTTCTGGTCTCCTTCTAACTAATACTATTATTTTTATAATTATTAGGTTCCAATTTAAATGATTAGATTATGTCTGACTTCATATTTTGGTATCATTTAGTTTTCAACCTCTTTTCTCAGTATGTAATGATAGACTTTCTGGAAAATTGTTTCAATTACATTTAGCCTTTTGTATGGGTGTAAACTGTGACATGTCAGTGTTGTCATAAAACATATATTGTGATATTGCAGTTGATTGGACTATTTTGGAAACCTATTTTTTGGGACACATTGCATACAATCAATTGCAGACCTCTGTCACACAGGAGTGTGAACTGTGATTTTCACCTTTATTTTACAAAGTTCACAGTTATACCTACATAGTTTATTTTTAGCGAGGAAAACATGGGATACACACACCATTGTGATTATTCTTATAAAGAAATATTTCAAATATATATATGATTTTTTGTTTTGTTTTTTGGGGTGTGTGGGTCCCTCCAGGCAGTACTATACATTGCAGTCTATAGTAAGTGAGTGATTTCAGAGACATTCCCGGTTGTGTTGTTGCAGCAGAATCACAGATGGGCCACACACTCAGCTCATTATTCCATTATAGCAATTAAAAGAAGACTACCTGGTGTGCAAAAATGGAGAGCAACCTGCTTGGCTATACAGTATGACCGCGGGCGAGCTGGTCAGCAAGTCACGCACAAGTCTGTGAAAGTTTAATGGAACAAGTTTTCTTCTACAGCAACATTTTGTGGTAACATCAAACATGTTTACACTTATTTATGTCGATGAAACCATGAGACAAAATGCTTATCGAGAAAGTTCTGAAAGAGTGAGCTCTATTGGCGGCAGCTTTCCAGTCTCATCTAGATTACGTTTTGACAAATGATTATGATGATTGTGATATTTTCCTCAGACAATTCGACTTTTTCATTTCCGGCTAAATTGTCTCGGCTCCAGTCTCCGCGTCCTGGTGGGCTTCCCTCCAGTCTCATCTGTGCTCAGTGGCTTTATTAAAACCAACATTTGTCAGC